>JAECUM010068414.1:0-15399 GCA_016617855.1 Megalonaias nervosa
TGTGTGTGTGTGTGTGTGTGTGTGTGTGTGTCTGCATACAGTCACACATTGAACATGTAGATACAACTTGTAAATGCTGAAATAATGTTATAGATGCCACGAACAACTGGATGAAGTCGTGGGAAATAGTCTTTGTTAAATATATGAAAAATCACACAGTGAACATGTGGCCATGGTGATAAGCAAGGATTTTACTGTTATGTTATCATGGACATATGTATGGCTTTTCAGAATATTGTTTGCTTCAGTTTATACTTTTGAATCAAGTTTAGCGAAGATAAACAAAATCAAACAATTTAAAGTTACATTTCCACAGGTAAGGGTGTGTAATTTTAACCTAGCAGTCAACGAGTTTTGGCCACTTAACAATGTGCAGAAATATTAGTCATATATTTATATGGCACGTATAGTGATTATGTAAACATTTTTATTTGGTTTTGTATAATCCTTTTTTAATATTTAAATTGCGCTTCATATCACCGTGAGCTTTCTATATGTATGCAGAAACATCTATTATTGATGCATGCTGCTTCCATTTACGTCAGTATTTTGGTGATGAAATCACTATACACTTTTGTTCCATCATTCATGTTCTCCACATTCATCGTACTATTCCATCGTTGTTTTCTCGATATTCGCCACTTCTTCTATAGTTTATTTTCTACACATCTATCTTACATTTGTTCTATCTTTATTTCCTCCACATTTATCATATTATTCTTCCATCATTTATATTCTACACATTTATGACACACTTCTAGTATCGTTTATTTTCTCCACATTACGATACACTTCTTAGGTCGTTTAAGTTCTCCACATGCATCGTACACTTTCTATATCAATTATTTTTATCCTACGTAATATTTATCATGCAACATTTAAAGCAAAACTGACAAAAGTAAATGAGCCCCAACTGTCTCGGGATTGGCCAATGTGGGGGTAAATTGACCATATTTAAACAGTCGAGACCATTTTTTCACAATTTCCTTTCGTGACTCGAGTCAAAATATGACCGCCAAAATGTTCGTTGAAAACAAAATATTCTAGAAGGCTGGGACCAGGAACTCGTGTATTGAACACATAACATACTCGAGTAAATAACTAAGCAAAATGGTTTGTTTCAATTTTTGAAATCTGAACTCTTTCCAAAAGTTGAATTTGGCCCGAATATTTATCACATCTCACATTGACATACCTGATATGTGTCAAGCATGTGATTATAGGTTCATAAATACGTCTGTAAAATCCGAAATTATTTTGCCACAAGCAGAACTATCCTGTTTAAAGAAAAGTTATTTCTTAGAATTATTTTGTCATGATAAATGTAAATATGCTTTTAATACCGTTAGATTCGTATCAAAATTCCTTTGAAATTTTCGTATATTGCATTTGAAGGGAAACTGGAAATATCTCGGTAAAGCGGTATATCGATAATACCGCGCACGTCTAATTCTAATCTCAGTTACAGAGAGAGAGAGAGAGAGATTTAGTTATCAGACCAAGGAAAGTCCTTTGAGATTAGCGTCACAGAGAAACTAAGACATTCGTGTTGTCGCTGAGGATAATGGCTGGTTATGTGCACTCTTTTTCTCAACATTTACCCGAATGATGCAAATGCCAGCCATTTTGCTAAGCAGATGGGTATAGAGAAGGAATGCTAACTTCATCGACATTGTTTAAATGAAGGAGATAGTATGATTAGTTCGATGTTGTTCCATCATCTTCCCACGTTTTGAGGATGAAGAAACTATTCTGAATCTAACCGATACAATCATATAAATTCAAACCTGAATGGCTACATTGACGACATTGACCATTCGGATAGCTTTGTTAAATGTAATCACTACGAATAAGCTTCCACTCAGTGATCATGCTAGTCGATGACTTGGCAAGAGATGTGATGCATTTTAAAATTTCCCTTGAAGACAAATAACTTATCCCTGTGAAAATACATTCATCGACACTTTATGATCAACAGTACCACACATAACTATTTGATTCTTGATAGCCTGCATCTGGTGTACAAGATATATTCGATCCCGTTTTACATACAGTACAGAATAAATTGAGTTCTCTTTTACCTTTTCAATTTGCATCAGTTTCAAGGATCTATTGCGCTTATTTATGGTTTCTTTACAGGAGACTACCAAAGTTGCTGTAAGTGAATTCCTTGCCTAAGCGTTTCGCTAAACCGTTGCACATTAGAAAGCGAGGCCAAAAACATATTTTTTTTTTTCTTTTTGCAGATGGAGCAAATACTATTTTCAGGTACAGATTCCTCAAATATTGCCAATAGTTCAGTGCCTGGCATATCTGTCGTCATCATGATATTATATTTTACACATTTTAATATATTTATTGTGATGATATGTTATGTTATCAATGTAATGTATTCGTTTAGTTTTGAAAACCAACTTCAAATTACGTATATAACACAATTTAGTTTTAGTTCACGGCGTTTGTTGTTGTCTATTTTTAAAGCTTTACGGACTGTACAAATTTCAAAATGTTTATTTTATTTTACGATATCACATTACTATTACACAATTATTATCGACCTTAATTTTAGAAAATTGTGAAACATTATTTGCATTATCCTTCTTCTTTTCATTGCATCTGGTTTCTGTCTTGAGGTATGTTCTTGCATGGGAAATGTATTTTTGCATATGGTATTACTTCTTTTCGAAAGTGTCACATGAGAATGACATTTATGTAGGTATTTTGAATTAACTAATTTTGCCTGCATTTGACAGAGCTTTCATTATATGTGTTACGTGACAAGGGCTCGTACTCAGTAACAAAGAAAAGAGTGAAAGCCAACAAGCTTTGTATATTTTAACAAAATAATTTATTTCCCTAGAAAACAATGTAAAAATTGGTAAATAGGACTTAGGGTTTGTGAATATAATCCAAAATTTAATCCTAAGAATGAAAAACACAAGTCCTATCACTTAATAGTTCTATTAGAAGCCAAGTTCGAATCTCGACGACACACAAATGTGGAAGGCGATGACGTCCGATATTGTCCAATGTACGAATATCAACAATTCCTCAATTGAATCTCAGTCTTTGTTTCCGAATAATTCCAGAATAAATTTCCATGAATATCTTTCCAAATGTTTTATAAGGAAGTCAACTTGTTGAGTTTCCAGGAGAATAAATTATTAAATCCAAAAATCAGATGAAAAACAAACAATCTGGCAACAAATAAAAATAACACCTTGTTCCTTCAAGATGTTAAAACGACTCTGCCAGAAGAATATTAAGAATGCGTATTTAAATCCCAAAAACATCATTTCAAGTCTCACGAGATGGGTCATGTGGTCTCTTACTACAAGAAATCTATCACGTACGCCAGTGTAACCCCACTTAAAAACCAATCATAAATGAACGTTGTTTACACATGGTGATTACGCAAGGAAAGTATGGCCCCGATACTGACCAATCATTTTAACTGCCTGTTTACGAAGTTCCCAACCTAAGACGAACTAGGTTAACTATAAATAATTCTCATGTAACACTTTTACGTCTTAAATAAACAACATTTGCTAAAAGAAAATATCGAAGAATTTTGAATCCTTTCAATAATCATTACAATAAAATGTAATGAAACAAAATAAAATAAAAAAGAATTTTAAAACTAACACACAAGCAATTTAATTACATATACGTAACACATGTCACTCTTTTAATTTCATTGAGAAATGACATTATATATATTAGTAGATAAAACCGTGGACGTCACATATGAGAAAATGTAGATTATTTTCCCAATATTCCTGAAAGGTCTCGAAAACATGTTATGGCCAAGAAAACAGTATCGAAATGAAATTGTCGTTCCAGTATCGTGAGAGTCATTGAAGAGGTAAAAGAAGAGCCATTGACAGGAACAAACATCATTACGACGGTGGCTGAAATATTGATTACTCAGTCAGTGACTTATTAAAGGACGTGAGGCATTTTTTGAATTTCATCTGAAACAATATAGCTTGCCCCTAAGGGAATACAATAATTATGTCTCATGATAGCTATACGCTAAACATAAATATTTAAGTCTAGATGGACACATACGGGTTATGTTCAATCTCATTTGACAGACGATATACAGAACATATTATCATCCTTCTGGTATCTCGAAATTGCCATCAATTTATGTAGCATATTGACCCTTCGTTTGATTTTCTATATGATCTAGATGGGAAATGAAACTAAAAACGATAAAAAGCCAATTTCCTGCCTGTCCTTTGCGCTAAATCTTTGCATTTACAATGAAATAACTAATTGAATTTATTGTTAATTTTTCGCAATAAGTAGTGATGGCAAAAATGCTAGCGGGCCCTCACGAAAAGTCGACATTGTGTTCTGATTGCTCATATATTGTCCATAATGCAATACCTGATGTTTAAGTTAACATGCTTATTTGATTAGAAGATTTTTAACATTTAGTTTTATTCCAAATGATGATATCCATGCAATTTATTACATTTTTTTGAGAAAAGAACTTAAAAAAATTAAAATTTGTAAGGTATTTTTACATTTGTGCTTGCTTAGGTTATCTCTAAATCTACCATGTTTCCTTTAGATTGAAACAAGCACGTTACGATAACAAATGCATAACCACGCATGTAAAATATCGGATCACTAATTATAAATACAAGTTAGACTACTGAATGATATGAAATGCAAGTACTGGCTGGAAAAATGATTTTTCCATTAATAACCTCACAAAGTTTAATCTCTTTTACTCTTGTTAATAACAAAATATTAGCTTATATTTTGATATCCTGTATTTAATTTCCTGTTGGTAAATTATTATATGAACACTTAATGTGAAACGTTGTAAGTATACGAAGACCTGCATGAGGCTGAAAAGAAAAATATGCCGTGAAATATATGCTTTTCAAAGCTGACACATGTTTATCCCATGAGCGTGTGTAGTTTGTATGCCAATCGAATGCGGACTTTATTTGCTTTGTTTGCTATATTTGCATTACGCTCATAGGAACTTAATTAGTGGTTCGAACCCTATAACCTTATTTTATTCAACAAATTCATGTGAGTTATTTATTAAATTTATATCACATAGACTTCCTTTTACGTACTCAACATACTCAGAGCGATTAAGCAATTTTTAAAAAATTGCAAATTTACATGGCATCTAGATGGAACACATCTCTGCCGATCCAGTAGTTTGGATGAGATGCTTGAAAGAAGCCTACACTCCACTACTTTATTCAATATCAAGCTTTCTTGCGATTTAATATGGTTTCCTTGGACCATCATAAAGAAGGTTTTGAAGCTGATATTTGGTGTAAAACAGCACAACAACCCCAGTAATGATCACCATATCAATCTTTTCAAGAAATATGCTAACAAATATAACATTCGCTTCATTTGCGTATTAAAAGAGTCACTATTTTGACAAAATGCATCACTTGAAGCGTCATATGCACAATCTAAATTTGTGAACGATCGCTGTCCTAAACTTATTGTTCAGTTTCAAAACTCCTTTTTATCGATGTAGTAATACAGCCGTTAATCGAAGATTTTGCCTTAAAACAAAAAATAAAATGAAAATATGTGGGGTTATAGTAGATATAAGAAAATATTTCACTTCGTCATTAGTGATAAAATGTTTCCACTTCGCTGGTGAAATATTTCCTTATATCTACTAAAAGAATCTTCTCCATCTTCGTGATACGTTCCATGAATGGAGCTTCTGAAACTGTTTTTTTCCAAAATAAAGAGGTGAATAACACAAACAGAAATTAATTTTAAAAAATGAGAAAATTTGTAAAATTGAATCGAATTAATAATATGAAACTTGTTTGACGTGTTCTTGTAAATTTTATGATTTATTATAAATACTAACTTATCGATTGAACTTTGATGGAAGAACATCGAGATATAGTAAGCCGATGAAGTCTGAGAAGGGCGATTTTCTGTAACCGCATTTTTGGCAAAATCTACATGCCAAGATATTGTGCATCAAGTCTATAGAGATTCTGACTGGCTTGTCCTGGGCTATGTGTTTATCTTGTTGGATGTTGATCTTTGCGTTATTGGCGAAAAACAAAGCTTTTTGCTTTCAGAAATACATTTTACTACTTGATCTTTGCGTTACTGGTGAAAAACAAAGCCTTTTGCTTTAGGAAATACCTTTTACTACGTGTTCTGGAACGGGTAGCTGCTGAACGTTCTCCTGATGTTTATAATCAGTAAGTTTCTGAGCAGTGTGTATTTTGATAGACATGCGATATTCTTGTTATTCTGAGTTTGTTGCCGGATTGGAAGATTCCATCTCCTACTAATCCGGTTGTAGTGTGACCCATCGCTTGAAGATATTTTAATTTGAGAATGCACGGTATTTTAATGTCAAACTTTAAGAATGGTCGCTTTTGAAATGTTCGCTGTTAACAGTTTTTATTTGTATATCCGAGTTAAAGATCAGAGCAATCCGAATTTGCTAAGAACTTTATAGTTGCCAAATTTCTGAAACTATTCCCACTTAAATATGCAGAAAGGTTCTTGCATAGAACAGTATTGACAAAGCATCCTGTCGTTAATTGTCCATGAAACAGCTGAACGAGTATATAAGGATAATAGATTCATCCTATCAAATATATACAAAAGCATTAAGCGATGCAAAGAACTAGGGAATGCTGATGACACAAAATAGATAGAAAAGTTGATTAGTTGTCATTTTCATCCTTTAATTGGACTGAGTTCTTGAATGGAGCACTGATAACCAAATGACATTGACGTTCCGTCATTGCGACATTTATTGAAAAGTTATGAGACATATCAGCATTCAGCCAAAACGATGACTTCTAAGAAGCTGATTATATCCGTCATCACACCTTTTCAATATGAGAAACACCCACACAGTTTATGAAAATAACCAGCAATCTGAAACAATGACCATGTTTGAATGATCAAATGTTTAAATGCAATCTGTTTCTGAAAGACAAATCATTTTGTCAATCCAATAACCTTAATTGTTATTAAAGGTGATTAAGATAAATAACGTGTGCCATTTCTACAGTAGTGGTAGTATTAATAGTAGTAGTAGTAGTAGTAGTAGTAGTAGTAGAAGAGGTAGTAGTGGTTGTCTTCAAAACAGAGCCAGGATCAACAATAAAAAGGAGGTAAGATGGACTATATAGATCTTGATTTATTTTATTCTCTCTCTCTCTCTCTCTCTCTCTCTCTCTCTCTCCTATAGTCTTTTATTAAAGAATAGTGGGCTCGTAATAAAATATTGCTGTCATCATTTTCTAAGTTACAATGTATATTTACTAACACAATCAACCGTTTGAAGGTTCTCACACATTTGTGGTATCTAATGCATTTATATAAGGATTGCAAAAGAATATGCACGTCCTCCATCGCTTCTTTGTTATACACGGCCTCCATAGCTTCTTTGTAGAATCAATAGCGGTGAACAACGTCATGATTGGAAAGACATCTGGAAAGTTAATAGATGCACAAACTATATATAGGCAACTTTTGTGAACATGTGACAGTAAATGTGACAAATCCGGAAAAGGAAAACATAAATAAATAAACACTGTATATAGTTATGGACAAAATTATATGAACTACCAATTCATAACAAAATAAAATATTAACAAACAGGACATGCTACCATTACATACTAGCAATCAGTGCAAGTACTTGCCTCAACAGATTCAACGCATATCCGATAATGACGTGTAATAGATACAAGAAATCATGTCAAATTCTGCGGAATTAGTGATAGGGATTATGCTACGACTACTATTACTACTACTACTACTAATATTAATGATATTACTAATAATAGGAATCTTTTATCATTCTGAATGCAAGCGATTATTCTCAATCCAGAATGTTTGTACATACAGGCAATTGATTTCAATTGCAACTTTACCGCTCGAACACAAAGCGAATGTATTTCGACCGCTAGCCATTGCTTGAGCTGTTTTTGTTTTACACCGAATACTTTCGCGTTGATATATTTATCATTTTTGGAAATTCTGCGTTGTAATTTCCTGAATCTGGCATTTGATGTCAAGAATTGTTATAAAAACAATCTGCGAGGTTTACTTATTGTGTTTGTTTAGTGGACTGTACGTATTAATATACAGTATTTGTATTTTGCTTAAATCTTGGAGGCATAAGAATAGTAATAAGTCCAAAACTTCACATAAAGCCATTGGATTGACACATATTTGTTGACATCTTGCCTAACAAAATTTGCAGACTCTTCCTACTCTTCATAAGAAATCTATATTTTCTAAAAACAAATCTCCAACGTAACTCCCTAATCATATTTTGACGTGTAGTTCATCGGGAGGCTATTAGAGCTAGCATTCCGCTTAATGTCGTCAAATAATCAAGATGACACACGTAATACGTGGCATTATCTGTTTAACTGTGCGCGCTTTGGTTAAAAAACCACTACTGCTTATCATTGCATGGGTTCCTGTCAGTCTAAGTAGCTAACAAGATTACCATTTACTTAATAATATCTTTATAAAAATGGAAATTCCGAAGCGTACATTATTTAGACCATTTCATCGTCTTCAGCTAAAGCGAACATTATATATGTTATGATCTCGTTTTCAGCTTAAATAGTACTCTGCATCTGGAAATTTGGTGACGGCTGCTAAACAGAAACTTAAAGTATAAGAGAACGGATGTAAACTTTCCTTCAAGTGGCAAATGGCACGAGTTTAGTAAGTACTCTTTTTATTCTTCGTTTTCTAGCAGACTGCATTGGGACAATTTTATTAATGCATTGAGTTTTAAATAGTTTGAGATCGTGTAGCTTCACAAAGCAAACTAATTGAAATGAATATTATCAGTTTATGGAAAGAGTATCAAACAGTACATACATCTTGCCACAGAGCGATTTGAGCTCACGGGTCGAAGAACGAAAATAACACACGCTCAACCAATTATTAGCAATATTTTTGCTTCAAAAATAACGAAATCAGAGTAATTATCAAATTAATTGCACCTGTACATGCATGTAATAACTTAGCAAAAGTGAGAGGCATTGGGTATGATGTTAAATTTAGCATTTTCGTCCAAAGACAATTTTATTCTGCTGACAGTTTCGTTACTAAGTGACGGAAACATAATGTTACGACAAAATGCGTACTATTAACGACTTGAGAGTGAAACAGAATGTATTTATATTTACCTATTTTACTTTTGGACAAGTAATTATTTAATTAAGTCTGTCTTGCGTCTAATTTGCTAAATTGATTTATTTTCAACCAGAGATAAAAGAAAGTGGAAAAGTCATCTGATAAATCAACAGCTTTTATTATCAATGAAATATTAACTTCCAACCATCTCTAGGTGTGCATCCATGATCTTACATATTAATTTACCTTCCCTATCTCGAAATGGTTGCATCCATGATCTTACATATTAATTTACCTTCCCTACCTCGAAATGGTTGCATCCATGATCTTACACATTAATTTACCTTCCCTATCTCGAAATGGTTGCATCCATGATATAAAAAATGGTTGTCATCTAGTCATACGCGAAACATCATACTAAATCCGATCCATTTCTCAGTTGGTGTAATGGAATGTATGCCATAAAGAACTGACAGATGGATTCACAAGCGTACCGACACACGGACATGACTGTCTTAGTATACTTAATATGGTCTGTAACAGCTTATTATGAATCCGTAGATAACAAAGAAATTCGTTTTACATAAAAACGAAATGATATTCTTAATGAAGGAAAACATACCTAATGATAGCAATATCTTTCGTTTAAAGACTAAACGTACACCCCCTCCCCACAATCAATCATTACCTTGTGTTATCTGAGACGAGGGTATACTAATCCGTGATCTTGAATTAACTGAGTTCACCGATTAAGTATGTCGAGATTCGGATTAGTTAACCGAAATATCGGATTATTAAACCGAGTTTTTGGATCAGTAAATAGAGATCTAAGATTAGTTGTACGTAGTATCTAAAATAATATCCTCTTTGTACACCGAATAATTATTCTTCTTGTACAAATGTTTTGTGGATTTATTTGAAACAAAAGCACACTTATATCCTACCGTGATTATTGTAAGCACATTTTATCCTACCGCGATTTCTGTAAATGTCCCCATTAAGCATCAACAAATTAACAGTCATCTTATATGTCATTTTAATTACGTAATATGTATATTTTTATCCCAGTTTTATAACTACAGTAATGCGTAGTTCTATGTAACCATCTAATGTCGTCCTATTGGATCATAATCAAGTCCCGCTGGATCTGCTTCTCATGTAACGGTCGAAATTTTTTTACTAAAGTTGGTAATTGATTGATTAATCAATGGACATGTTATATTTTACTGCAAGCCTACAGACAAGGACAGTTAATATGAAACCACTCTCATTGCCATATGATCTCAATTATAGTTAGGCTATTCGGGTGACGGCATGCAACTTTTTAATTAATGAACCAATTAACGTAGAATATGTTTTTTTGTGCAAGCCTACACACTGTGACAGTTAAAATGCGACAACCAACCCTTACTTTCATATAACATTCCCTTCGTTGTCAGATAAATCGGTTAGTGGCCTATTTAACGTAGATTGATTCGACGGCGCTTGGAGGTATTCTACATATGAAAAGACTGATTCCATTTCCAAATGTTTCATTGCCGAATTTAATGACAAAATTATATGATAATGTACCACAGTGACTAGGTCAGATTATATGTTGCAGGCAAAGCCATACATAAATTAGGTTTTTCTTCAATTTACTTACTGTAGTGCTGCTGGGCGACATAAGCGCTAAGGGTTTCACTTCCCACTGACAGTTATTGAAAACAACCATACTGAGAGCCGCATCAAGGTTGTTGTTGTTGTTGTGGTGGTGGTGGTGGTGGGGCTTAACGCCATTTTTCAGCACACGATAGGCTATACATGGCGGCCAGTATTAATGGTGGAGGAAGAAACCGGGAAATCCGCGGAAAGAACCACCGACCCACGAGAAGCTACTGGCAAGCTTTCTCACATATCCACATTCGCCGAATCTTAGACTCGAACCCACGCAGACAGACCGCATCAAAGTAAGGAAAGTAGTAGAAAGTCAGTGCTACATATAAACAAGGACATTCCAGGAGTTGCTAAAGAAAAATACTAGATACCTGAAGTAACTAACACAAATAATCGACAATAGGCAGCAGACTGGGGCAAAAAGGCAATTAGGTCTCTTGTTGCAAGACGCAACACATGAGGTTTGAATAGGTGGCTCCATCCGTTCGAGGTTGAAAAGGAGGTTCAATCCGTTCGAGTTCAATAGGAGGTTCAATCCGTTCGAGGTCGAAAAGGAGGTTCCATCTGTTCGAGTTGAATTTATTCAGAACGATTACTATTTTATAATTGTTATGGTGATTCGCATTATATATAACCCTGTTGTCCTTTTGTATAACGATTTCCACTAAGACGAAATCGCCTGTAAGTGAATGAAATTTAGAAGTTTGAGCTCGTCACAACTGCTGGTGCCAAGACAGTTGCATCTTGATTAGTAAGACAGAAATGGGAGAGACATCGTACATAATAAGGAAGACATAATTATTTTCCCTATTTCCATGTAATACGGTAACAAGTACATCTTCGAGTCAATTATCATGTGCTTTATGTACTGATATTTTAGGAACTTTGGAGGGAGGATTATGGGGAAGATCTGAATTTATTAGCATTTTATATAATTATGTGAAATCTTTTATATCATGTGTCATGTTTGTTAAGCCCCAACTATAAAGTCATGTATAAGCTATAACCTACCTGTCTTGGGAATATTACCGAGGCCATGTGTTTGATGTCTAAAGATTGCCGCCGACGAGTGTTAAACTCTTACTCAAGGTTACCTGACCCGCCGGAGACCGGAATCTTGAATCGGCACAGGCAATAGATCGCAGCATCAAAACAAAGGCTTGTAGTTATCAGACCTAGGTGTTAAAGCTTAGTCCAACGATCAAAGAGAAGTCCACGTGGTGAACAGGGCGAATTCTTATCCGTCCCCACGTTGACAGACAGCGAGAGGGACATTGTCCGCTAAGTTTGATTGGATCGGTTCACAGCGATATCCAATCGGAATTGAGATAGAGGGTGTGATTACAATGCAGGCCGAATGATAACTTTCAGAACTCGTAAGCGAAAATTTAGCATTCGCCTAGAGGGATTGGAGATCAAAATGGTCACTCCGAGAACGAAGCAACTCGTAGAGGCAGATTCTAAGAAAGAACAAAGCTTCGAAAAGGTCAGTAAGTTAGTTGCTCGATTTTTGCAGAATATTACGGCATCGTAATTGTAATTATTTGCAGTATGTATACTTGATTGCTAGGATCGTTTAGTATGTAGAATTATCTTTGTAGTGTTTCATTTACATGCGTATCTGAGAAATGGGCTTGAGCTTACATGGAGAATTATTAGATGCGAGGTGGAATTATGTAGATTGTTAACTTGTGGTCAGAATTAATTCTGTAATTCGCTATTAGGTTACTTCGTAGTAAACTAGTGCATTTATTAATACGTTATGTTAGGATTTACACATGCTTGAATTGTGAATTTGGAAACATGGTTGAAGTAAGATTAGTTACTGTGGACGTATGAGTACTTCAGAGCATAGAAATTTGAATATTTGCGTACTTTATATGAGTTGTAACGTAAAGAATGCATCTGATTAATGTGATATTGTTTAGTATAAAGGGATTAGGAATATGTGTTGATGTGACAGAATTTATTGATGTATGTGTGAGAAGTAACTGATACCATGCTTTTGATTATGACGTTGTTTACCATGCAAGAACGTATGGGTATCTCGATGTGAACGAATGCGTGACCGAAGAAATTTAATAGCCGTTATCTGATGATAGTCTGTGTGTGGTGTGAGATAAGAGGGCTAAGGAAAAAGGTTGTACCGTCCTTGTGTTTTCACAGGAAGCTTCTTATGGGACAGAAGACCAAGAGTTCCATTGGGTCCCGAGTCTTCAAGAGTTGGAGACGGAATTGAGGCTGTAGCAGAGACAGTCGAAGTCGAGAGAAGAGTAGTCGTGGTAGAGAAAGTGGAGAAGGAGGAGAAGGAGTCTAGAGAAAGTCGAGGAGGAGGAGGAGAAGGAATTTGGACAAAAGTTGAGGAGGAAGGGGAGAAGGAAGTGGGCGAAATAAGAGAGAGAAAGGATACACCAGTTGAGTAGAAATACAAGACAGGTGGAAATCAATCTCACACTGCTATTCAAGTGATGCAATAGGCTTATTAAAGGATCGAGCGGAAGGAGTGTATTTGGGAATTTGAGTCATTTGATTATTAAATTGTTATTAAATTGTTATTCATTGAATTTCAACCTTTTTGTATATTTAACCATCTAACTGTCGGCATTGCTGACTGGGGGCTCGGAGCTTTATATCTATCTTTCACTAAATTTAACTTCCAACAAAATAGAGCCTGGGTGGGACTTCTATAATAGTTCAAATCAAATATTGGGAGCACCCCACCCTAACCATAACAATCCTCCACATCAAGCATATGCATTATGTCTATGGTCTGCGGTAATAACTTCTTTTGATTTAATTTTATTTTCATTTTGGTCATTGCCCAATTTATAGCAGATATACACGTGTACCACTGACCATTATCTAACAACTGTCAACGTGTACCGCTGACATTTGTGTAGCAGATGTACACGTGTCACTAACCTTTGTGTAGCAGATGTACACGTGTGCATCTGTCTGTTACGTAGCTGCAGCCAACGTGTACCACTGAGCTCAATATAGCAGACACGTATTCCACTGGTCGTTCTCGTTCATTGAATTGGATGCAACGTATATAATGCTTTTTAAGTGGTACCCAAATGTCAAATCCGATACATTATCTTTTTGTGCAATTCTTTTAATAAAAGAAGTACTATATCGTGGGTTTTCTTGTAATTTATAAAAATGACTTTGTTGTCAGAAAATCAGGTTTATAATAGTTCTACTCTTAGTCTCCATTAAAGGTAAATACTATGAATTATAGTTATTTTTGTGGTCGTTAATTTTCGTAGTTTTGCTACAAACATGAGATTTTCGTAGCTTAAATTAGTTGCTTACAGCGAGGCTCCTATAATTCCCACAACAGACTCATATTTCGTTGGACCTTTGAATTCGTGGTTAGTATTAATCACAAAATCGACCAAAATGGTACGCTACGAAATGTAGCGAAATCAATAACTATTAGATTTAGTTTCTTACAAGTTCCTACACTTCGTTCAAATATTCATAAAATAATTAAAGAAAATAAATAAGATAACTCTGCCCAAATAGCTATGGGTGAATTTTGTCAGCTCTTCCGATCAACTCTATGAGGAAATGCCGATTTGAATTTGTTTACTTATGTCCAATTTGAAGACAAAAATTGTAAAATCAACCTAACCCCGTTCTTACATTTATAAATAAGACATAACCCTTGTAATATTCAAATGGTATTTAAAAATTTATATCATTTAAAATTACACTAACACTGGAATAGACTTTCATCTCTTCTTAAGTGTGAATATTATGCAATAATGTTCCATCGAACATGAATCAAACCGAATTTTATATTTTATTTTTCGTCTTCATACCGACATATTTCATACCACATGACTGAAGTTTTTTACTTTTACCATAGAACTTTGTAGATAGATGTTCACCTACCTCGTATGTTAATTGATTATTAACCAGACAGATGTCAGACTCTCAGTTTTAACAACTGGTGTGAATATGCGATAATCAGAAAAAAAGTTCAAATGATTGAGATTCTTTTGACTTTCAGCGAATACTAGTGTTGAGTTTTTGCGGTCCGTTAAGGTAACCATTCATACTGTGATGGATTTGTCTTGTATTTCGCACCAGTAGTGAAATATCTCAACAAAGCACTCGAATACGTTAATAGCCTCCCTCTTAACGAGGTCCTGTCATCTGGGAACATACAACTGTTTCATAGGCTTCGGGGCAACTCTTACTTTTTCTTACAGTTTGCATTACGTATTAAAATGGGGAATCGTTACTTATTCCTATAAGTCACGTTTAATGTTCTAAAGGTGCATGAAAGCGTTGAGATCTTGTCCGATATGTTTTGTTCTGATATAAAAAAATATTCAACATAAATAATAAATTCAAATTCAAAGGTGTACTTTATTAGTTTAAAAAGAATCTTTTCTACGAGCGGTTTGAAGGCAAAGCTAATCTTGACGCCCAGCTTAAGCTTCTTTAATTGCTTTCGATATATTGAACCTTTCTTTCAGTTTAAATGACAATCTGCATTTGCTTGCCAATAACCTGGCTAAAGCTTTCACTGAAACGTATTTGCTTGCTTATAATACTCTACTTAGACTTCACGATAGAGGTTTATTCAGGATAT
>JAECUM010068415.1:0-22881 GCA_016617855.1 Megalonaias nervosa
ACACACACACACACACACACACACACACACACACATATATATATATATATATATATATATATATATATATATATATATATATATATATATATACACAGTTGGAGAGGGAACGCGAGAGGAACAGTTCCACTAGCAGGAGGGTTGCAAAACATAGATTAATAGATAGGAAGATGATACAGCGGTATATAATTAAAGGTAAATGCAGGCTTTCTGGAAACTGTATTATCGAAACGTTATGAGTTTCCTTAGAATTTTGTGCCACATACAGGGCAGCTGATTTCGTTAAATCATTTTTTGTTTCTTCAAAAAAATATTTGGTTTAAAAGACATTAATTTTTTCACAATTACATTGATCTCATTTAAATCTTTCTGATGTATTTACCAAACATTATCTCTTGATATATATTTAGTCATGTGACCAGCAAAATCAGTGAGTTGAAAAATATGCTTTACAAAGTAAAGGTATTTTTTTGCATGTGTCAGATTTTAATGTAGCTATCCTATCTTCCCAGAATATGAGATTTTCATCTTCCGGTGCATCTGGGTGGATTTCAACGTTTGTCCAGACTCGATCGTAATGATGCGCTGCAGCTTCTCACGGACTACCCCACATTAAAGGTTATGGTCGTAAAACAGGTGTTGAGTGCTAAATACAAGCAAACAATCTCTCAGAACGGAAACTATTCCATCATATTCTTTTTGTATTGGTACAAGATACGGGAATGACCTCTTATTGCTTGAACGATCATTTGGAAGCTAGGTTTCCTAATGCCACAGCTGTTTCTTCAAATATAACGGAAGGAACAAGTCGCATGTTGATTTCGTTACATTGTAAGATGCGACGGAGCAACTTAGACGCTACTATTGTATCGCAGCAAGGACAATAAATATTTGTTTCTTAAATCGCTCGAGGTTCCGTCAAGATTGATCCAATAACAGCTTTCTTCGCCTGCATATATGATCATGACCCCCGATGATATTTGAAAGTTTACTGCGGTGACCTGTACTAAAATTTTGTGAGATTTCAGCTCCAGTGATGAAGTTGTACTTGATCACTGTCTCATTACACGGGCGTAAAGAGCAGGCACACATAGCAAGGAATCTTAGCAGCATCGAATGCAACAATTAGTGCCATCCCCCCCCATAAAAAAACATGGAAAAATTATATGTTGCTTACTCTGGGTCAGCTGTAGTTTATTTACTAGCTGCAACTATTGAATTCCATCCTGGACAAACTCCTCAAGAGTCATTGATCGCTTTATAATCACTTGTCCATACGGCTCTGATGAAATGGCAAAATTTCTCGCACCTAAGACTCTAACTTGGCTCATAACAAAAGAATGTACCCGTCAAGTACTTGCGCAACTGGAAAAATATTTCTGAAGCACACCTGCCAAAGGCTAAAGCCATATATTCATCACTGTCACGTAAAGGCATTTCTGTCAACATCCATGTCACGCCAATAATGTTTGGTCCCTGTTTTGGTGTCAAGATCTATTTCCCTACCGCGATCTGTACTTGAGCATAGACATGCTCCTACTTGATGATATTTATGAAGCTTTTAGCGATTCAGTCATGCGCACGTACATGCTCAACATTGCGCATTTCTTCTAGTCGGGTGGAGTATCATGGGATGCATAGCTGCAGTATGTCTTCTAAGTAGACTTGGAATATTTGGACAAGCTTTACCCCGCCCACAATGATTATCCGCTGACCTTGGAAAAGCTGTAGGTGCCCGGTGTATACTTAGGACCAATTTTGGTGGTTCCATCTTTCACTTGTCACGGATCCATCGGTTACAACAATTCCTCCAACGTGCGTGAATACCTCCTTTTATTTACTGTTTACCAACCCCAACATATCGCGAGGAAATTCAAACACAAATGACTGGGAAACACATTCATGGACGAAGCCCAAAAATGTACAAACTCGTGGTCGGACTGCAGATCGGTCTCGCATTCAGAATAATAAGTAAACCAAAAGAGATTCTCAATTTGAGGTCGCGAACTATCTCAAGCAATGCACTTACGTGGAATATATTAAACAGCGACTTGAATTCACACATGCCGATATTATTCGGTCGCAGAAATATAACATGAAAATTTACCGTTGGACCAAAGAGAGTTTGTCCCCGCTTGACACCAACAGGTGGATCTCCTTTTTAAAGGCACCACTTATGCGCATGAGAAATACGAGGTCGAGCGCTGGGGATGTTCACCTTTACATATTAGCGAAAACAAATATGTAATTTCTGCAGCACAAACAATCTAATTGGTGGCCTTGCCACTCATGGACTCTCAAGTAGTTCCTCCGATGGCACCAGATGGTAACGCTTTGGCTATTCAGGAATATCCGTCCATTCTGAGGTCGTGTATGCCTTAACGACTTCAATGTGGATAGTTGTGAAACCAGTCTTCCGCCTGATCGGCCATGCGTTGATTTTCATTTTAAGCACGGCTATGACGGAATAGGCTGCGTCACCCACTCTTTGCAGTTCGAATCAACAATTCTTGCGCTTACCGCTGCCCGAATACCTTTTTCCCTAGTATATTGTTGATTTTTTCCGTAATGGCCTGGGCGCGATATCTACCACGACTAGCGCGTATTTGCATATATGCTTACGACAGCGTCTCGTTCATATATCTGATCATTTGGAAAAACAAGACATCAGCCTGGTGAAAATTGTGGGGGGGGGGGTTTCAGAGCTTCTTGTGAGTGGCAATAACCGGAAGGATTGAGAGCCGCACGAAACGTGATTGTGGCGCTCCTACTATGGGTCGCTTGGGTGATGGACAAACAAGCAATGAGAAAGGGGCTGTTGGTACTGACGAAGGTATTTGGCTGCAGAACGTTAAGTTGACGCACATGACTACAGAAATTGAAAATGTCATATTCGAGAGAAAGCCTCATATTTTTGAATTTAACTAGTGTTTTGACTTGACACTGAAAAACAAAGTTTATGGAAGCGTAGCTGTTGTATTTAACGCTACCGTTACAAGCTCGAAGTAATTGCTTGATAATATGAGCATCTCATTCTTGAAGCACCGCGTGCACTGTCAAAAAGCAAAGATTCTTTATGGACACCGCAGGCGCTTGTCGATTTTGCGTTGTCATTTAGAAGTAGTGTTTTATAGTATACGAAATGCCTTTTGACATTGACGGACGTGCCAGCACGGTGATCGTACGGGGCCGCTCTGATTTGAATCTGATCATGTTTGCTACCAAAACGTGATCCAGTTAATTCATCTGGTTTTTGTTGGCTTCGACTTAAATTTGGTTGTGAGTTTTTGAAGATGGAACTAAACAGCAAACGTCCAACGTCGCATAAACCTGGTCGAAATCAACGGAAACGATTGAATGAGAGACTCTGATGAGTCGGTTATCTTCAAAACAACTACGTTGACTATGCCCATGCTGCAACCAAACAATATGCCACCGAGATGCAGCCAGCGCTACCCTCAACAATACGTTTAGTAAAGTCATAGGGCTTATTAGAATGAATGTTAACCAACTGACGAGAAGAAAAACATTAGTGTCGGTAAAGTCTTTCATAAATCTGAATTTCACCTCATAAAGTTACACAAGTCTGGATTATACTTGTTGATCTTAACAGGGATTAGAGTCTGTTGTGAGGTAATACAAATGGTAGTAAATGGTCTCTAGGGTCATACTCTCTAGACACTACCTTGTTCACTTTCCCATGTAATTCAGTTTGAAGGAAACGAAAAATCTATCTTAGATATTTTTCACATTTGTATTTAAAATTTAGCATTGCAGATATGTAATGGACCCCAAGCAGTCACACAAGGACAATCCTAAAGAATGTGATGGGGATATGGTGCTGGATCAGTTGGAAATGTATGCAAATTCTTCTACAATGTTGTTCTATGGTCGAAGAATATTTGTTGGGAACGGGGTTAACAGACTTTCGTATACTATTAAATATAATTTCATCGAGGGTCAAATACAAATCAATAGTTCGGATCACTCTGATGTACCAATAACAACTAGAGAATATCCTGGAATTATCTCATTAGCATGCGAAGACACCCCGTCGCTGATAACGTTGTAGAGCGTGAAAAATATACAGACATTGATTTTACAACGACGAAGTGGCAGTCATCGACAAAATCACCGCGATAAAATTTCACGTCAATTATATAGAAGAAACAACATTAAAAATAAAATGTTAGACTGATGTTCTCCATGGATGCACTTATCCATGTAATAATTCGTGGATGAAAAGGATAACATTGGAAACACCAAGAACTGGCGTGATTAATTAGTGATCAATTAATTCTTGGTAAACTTTATATTGTCTAAACAATCATTGGAGAAATACATTTTCCCCATGAAGCCATTTCTATGAGTGCATGACATTTATACAAGTTAAGAAATACCAAATAGGTAGTAGCGCATGTGTGTGTTGCACTCATCCGCTACGTGTCTACCTGTCGCAAATACTGACTTCGTTCAATTAACATTTTCTCAGAAACTACTGTCAACTGCAAATATATATCTGCAGCTAGAACGGTTGGAAATTATCGATCATTTAATGTTTCAAGATTCAGAACATAGCTGCTGTTATCTTAATTGCATATCTTCTTTCTCAAGAAATATTTACTTTTGATTAAATAATTATCTGATTCATGTGTAACTAATTCAGCAGAACTAATAGCACTTTTACTAAATATTTTAAATTAGTCTTTGAGATATTAACATGGTCATTTCAATTTTTAGTTCCTCCTACATGAAGAGTTTGTTTTCTCAGCTTGAAAGAGTTATTATTTAGGAAAAGGAAAAGATTGTCTGATCCATTACAAACGGTGAACCAGCTTTTGACTTAGATAATTGCTAACTAACTAATCAGCTTACATCTGCTTTTACAAAGGCAATATAATGCGAGTTTGTTTTAAAACATGTATCCTTCTTGCATCTGTAAATGATATATGTAATATATACTGAAAGACATGTGTAATATATACTGACAGACTGTCAGCGATCGATTTTATTCAGACGTTATGATATACATGCTGAAAGGATATAATTCAATAGATTGTAAAATCTTAGTGATATTAATACTTGATTGTTGCACGTAAATCTGCTACATTATTCAAAAGAAAGTAAAACAGCGTCAAAAAGATTAACGCGGTAAAATCCTGAAACAAAGTATTTAATCTCCGTTGTTTGCATCAATCTTAAAGAAATTATTCTGCTTCTTAAGACATTTCTGATGTGTACCTTATCGAAATATACAACACATTCTTGAACTAATGCAAATGATAATAATAGTATGTAAGGAAATTAGTGTCTTTAATAACAAAACATAGCTTCTACTGCCAACGATTCATTGTCAAATATGAAGATATAATTGGCTCAGTTATTGTGTGAATCAATGCCAAGTATATATGGTAACTTATGTTTTCCATTATATGGCAGTGGATAAGTTATATTCACCTTAAATCTCCCAACATGGCTACATTATATTAAGTCTCAATTGCGTCCTAAGCTAATATTCATTAGATTGAACCTATGGCTACAACGAAGGATAAAATCCTCTTTGTGATTGATCTGACTCAGATAAATTTCAGCCACTCTGACGCAAGAAACCAACGTGATTACTACCCCACGTTACCACAGGAACAATTGATGAATCATATCCATGATGTGCACCACAATCTCAGAGGTGGCTGCCCATGGAGATTGAAAGACTAGAGACAGTAGATGGTTAACTGTTAATATTTATGATTAAAGTGAAATATTAGATGTTTGAAAATCACAAGTATACACTCATTCTATCTATGAACACCTAAAAATTTCATGCACAAATACTAACGTATAAATTAATCATTCAGCTCGTGTTCAAACTAGATAAAAAATTGGGAGTCTGAATGAACAGAATTTAGAAAGAATAGTAACTATAACACTTAAAAATTCCTTTGAAATTTAAAATAATACAGCTTTTACGGCAGCAAAAACCAAACGTTCTGTGAAGTAAACGATAATACATTTCTATAGTTGAAAGTGTTGCCAGTACAATATTTGAGCAAAACAGCTTGAATCAAAAGATTTAACAGTCACACTTAATGAAATGAGGCATTTAAGACGGCAATCAGTGCGAGTATATATATAATTACAGAGTGCGACCTACTTGAAGAATTTACAATGGCAAAATAAACAAGTTCTCTGACAACTTAATCAAAATGTTAGATGTACATATTACATATGAAACATAATAAAACGCAATGTGGAAGTTTGATGTCATAGACGATTTAACAATGCAGATAGGTAGATATCACGAGCTTCAAGGAAACTGGCACATGTATTTTCCTGAATAGTTTAAGAACAACAGTGTATGTGTTAATGGAAAAGTAACGTTCACAAAACATATTTGCTTGCCATGGAATCAATTTTAACAACTGGCAAAAAATCTATATTCAAAATCACATTAGTACATTTGCGATGAATGCAGCGATTGTCCTAATACACGTCGTGTTGAAAAGGGAGTACATAAACCCATTTGAAAATTGTTTATGACAGTAAATGTGTATGAAATGGTTACATCAGACGTGTCAAAATAATCGAAAGAGAAAGACATCTTTTTTGGCATAGTATTTGTTTTATCATAATGGTGGTTTTAATGTCTGTAAAGCTAAAATGAAAAATGAACCTTTAAGTCGAAATAACAATGCTTCACGAGTGATGTCATAACAGTGAAAATGACCTGAAATAAGAAGCGTGTTTTCTAAAATGTCATTGATTTGTTTCAATTCACTAAATAAAATTGGATACAAAGGAATATAGTAAAATTATATATCATTCATAAAGAGTACAAAATTTGGATAATTAAACAGTAATTAATATAAATATTCTGTTTGTTACATACTGTGTTTCCAAGTACCAGGGACGCTTAATTATGTCGAAGGCAGTGTGTGCCGAACGTCAAATAAGTCCGAAAATCTTGTTTGCAAAGCCCAATTGTGCAGTGAGAGTATGTCTGCTACATACTCAACTAAATATAATTTCCCATGCAATAAAAAGAACAATACTTTACATCAAGGTTTTGTTTTGAAACTTAAACTATTCCATAAAACAATAAAGCAATAAGAACACATTGTATTAAAATATTAAGCTTGGAGTATGATGCCAAAGTAGGTGCATGATGAACTGACGCATCCGCTCCCCCTATGAAAAGGCAAACAAGTATTTCACAGAGGAAGAGGAAATACGCATGTATCAACAAATATGCCACCTCTGCCTCGCCACTCAGAACACGCATTGTATAATGTTGGGGTAATGATATATAGCATTTGTAAAAATTCATTAATGTTTCATGAAAAAGTTAAACTAGATGCTACAAATTATTAGTGTATACCTACCTTGGATTAGCTCATGCAACAGTTAATTAGAAAAATAACAATTGCTGTAAACAAAAAGTTGCATAATTGTTACAATAACTTCAGTAGTTCTGAAGAAAGCTTTCTTTTGATTAAAATCACTTCTCCATCTTGTGACCGATGTATAGACATATGTAGGAGCCCTTCACGTGATATAATTTGTAATGATCCGTTTGTTACTTCCCTTGGTTCTTGTGTGCATTACCAATGGTTACAAATTGTTCATTTATTTGTTACAAAGAGTTCTATCTGGGATGTACGGTGAATGAATTATGGCTTCAAACCAAGTTTCCTTACAAACTTGCATGTGTATGTGATGTAGTCTATCGTTTTAATGTTGCATAGTACTGTCCATTCATTTACGTGTTCTCTGGTGCCAAGTGATTTAGCATTATTCCTTGTGTGTTGAAGAACATAATGCACATAGTTTCCAAAAGATTTGGAAAGACGTTTACCAAGGGATGACGAACTTGTGTGCTTCCATAAGCTGATATATCAAGCAATGTGGTCACCAAATGGAAACAAACTCTATCCATTCCTAATTTTCTCGGCGCTTCCGTACGAAAAATACTAAAATAGCCTTCCATTTACGACAGTAACACCCGTTTTCCTTCAAATATACTTCCACAGCATCGACTATTTCATTTTCAAGAGATGTCCTTGTCCAAGCTACTCTTACATTATTTCTATGCGACTTCCTTCAATCATTAAAACGTTTAATTTGTATCCAGAATAAAGATCTAACAAGTTCTTTAGGTCAATTATCAGAATCCAAATCAGCATTTATCTGTGTTGCTGGTTTTCGGAATTTAACTTAATATGTTATAATCACTTCAAAGACGGACTTGAATAGCAACATATTCAACGGATGGAAGAAACCAATACATCGAAAACATGATACGGCAATGATAGTGTTTGTTGTTTTGCAGTCGATTCGCAGATTCCATTGAATTTATATTCGGAGACCCCCTTGGGATGAAAATAATTTATCATCAACCTTGCAGAAAAGGTCGCAATATTATTGCAAAGGTACAAACCACCTAGACTAAAACCATTATGTACATTAAATTACAAATAATACAAATGTGAAATAGTTGTTACCAGCTTGTTACAGTGATCATATAGCTAAAGGATTTGAGAAAGCTATTTTTGGAATTATGGATAATTTTGCATCACAATGAAACCATTCAGAAAATCAATGGTTGTAAAACATATGATAACTATCTAACTAGAAACAATACCCTTAACAAATCATAAAAAGAGAGTCTTGGACTAAAGGAGCCGCACAAGAGACGAAACAAGGTCGATTGTGAATGATACAAAAACTAAAGTATACGTGAACTGAGTACTTTGCTTTAATATCCCACCAATGGGCTCTCCATGGTCTCAGGCACCCTTTCAGGTATTGACTTGCTCCAATCAGACCCCAATAGGCTGATCCAGAACGCTATTGTAGCGATCGAGCTTGAAACCATCCAACCCCCAGATCAGCCAAAACCTGGATTTTGAGATACAGTCATGCCACACTCTCCTAACGATAACCATACCAGATCAGATAATAAATGACACTTTATGTATTTTTAATGCTTGTTAATAGAAATAAAGTGTCCAGATTTTAGCATCCATCCCACAGCTTTGAAATGTTGAATCCACTGTATCGAAGTAATGTCATACGGCTGCTTTCTGTCATAATTATAATTACTATTTCTATATTATCGTCCGCAATACAAATGATCGGCGTTACAAAAAGTGTGTACATAAACATAAGACTGATAGTTGATACTCGATGGATTGTTATTAAATGTTGGATATTAATCATGATCCATAGTTCAGACGTATGTGTGCTTTGCAAAACAAATGGATACGAAATGTAAAGACATGTAAGCAAAGTTAAGAATCACTTAATGTTCAAAAGAAAAGGAGGAAACAGGAATGAAAAACGGAAGCATCAGAGAAGATGTCATTGAGAAATATCTGATAAGGCTGGCAAACATGTTAATAGTTTTATTTTCTTGATGTTACTGATGTCCATATTGTATTCTGCGACATCATTCTCCATCGTAATAATAACTAATTTTGTTTTTCATCTTGTAATGAAAGTAAGGGTGTTTGTATCACTGAATACAAGGATCTGAGGAGGAGCTGAGCTGATATATAACTCAACGTTTTGCATAGCTAATATCAAAGTCAAAGATTCTCTCTCGATTATGGAATAATTTCTCTGGTGCTTATTTAATTATTGAGAATAAAAGCACACTGGATGATCTGCATCAGTATTGTCTTCCTGAATCAATACTACACCAACCCCAGCATCACTCGCATCAACATACATTTTAAATGATTGACTGGAATGTAGAGCTGAAAGACCTGCTGCACTCTAAACAACGACCTTTAACTTATCAAAAGTCTCCTGACATTTTGGAGATCACTGAAACTTGATTTCTTACTCAACAAATTGGTCAGGGTTTCAGCAATTATGGAAAAATTGGAACTTGGAACAAACTTTGCGATAGTTTATATCCATACCTAAAACTCTCATCAGCTGCTTTTTAATATCTATCCTTTACTTTAACTTCTATGAGGTTGACTTAAACGTATCCCATCATATGTCCTAACAATGCAACACAAGCAAGGCAAAACTCACTTTCATTTAAATGTCAAATTTTGATCACTGAATCTATCAATGATCAAGTTCAAAATACAGATGTGCATAACATATAATCATTAAGAAAGCCATAAAATATTATAAATGACATATACGTAACTATATATATATATATATATATATATATATATATATATATATATATATATATATATATATATATGACCACTCTGACAAACATGTTTTATATAGGAGGGTTCATCCGGAAAGACGCATTAGTCATGACTTGCATTTCATGTACGTACATACATACATACATACATACATACCCACGTTTGCTATTTACGTAAGTAGGTGCGTACGGATTTGCCTACCTACCACCAACCGACCTATCTACCTGCACAGATAGTGTGAATTTGAATCAATAAGATATAATTAAATTTCTCACCTTTTGTTCTCCTTTCTGTCCGAATAAGGATGTTGAAAATAATAAAAATGATATCCAGTACTAATGTAGGAGATAAATTCCTTGCTAAGGTTGCATGTGCCTGATGAAACCTATGAAGAACTCAATAAAAAGCGTTGAAAGTAAACTTGTTCTATACACAGGTTAAATATTGCACTTATATCAACAAACCGATACTAGAAAGGAATAGGAACAATAACTTTTTGAAAGTGATGGATGCTCATAGCACGACCATTTCTTCTGAAATTTGTCCATATATCCTATTAATTCCATAACATTGTTAATCTAAAATTGCTAGACTTGACATACCAAGAAGGTTTGAGGCACGTGGGAAGAGTGAATATACCCAGTAATATTCTCATGGGTAATATTTTTTGTAGCTTATCGAGGAAAAAAATTGGTCATCGGTTCTTAAATTCATAATTCTCAGAAAGGGTACCATCATTTCTGCGGACGAATCATTATCTTTATTCTCTGAGCCGCTACAATTATGATTTATATGCAGCCAAGAAATCACCTTGAATTGGAGCTGCGAAACAAAATTGTACTTACAGTACTGAGACCGTTGAGATAATTCAAAATAATTTTCCTTTTATTTTCCCATTCCATGTAGGTTCCTACTAAAATGATGCTCTATCAATTCCCAGAAGAATGAGTTTGATGCTTCCAGCTTTCATAAATTTATGTCCTTGTAATCTATTTGATAAAATTAATTTATTTTTTAAAATTTAAATAAATTTTGCTTTTTTTTTTACTGCAGTAGTCTATACTGGCAAACTACTTTACATGTGGCAAAGATAAGGTTTTCTTTGATATAAACATGGTATTCGCTACAATGATGCTTGTCTTTTATTGCTGGTAGTCGGAATTTATCACGCATATAATCGAATCTCTTTACACATGTAATTTCAATAATAAACATCTTTATTTTTTGGATTAAAATAAGTAAATGCTGTTAATACTTTTGAAATCTTTTATTATTTTGTTGAGTTTGATAGTATCTGAACTTTAAATCTAAAGCGCCGTCCCCTTGTAAAAGTTGGTGTGATTTTGTTTGAGGTGCAAACTCTAGTTGCAAATTTTATATTCTGAAGTATTATCCGAATATTGTGCAACACTAATGTAAGTAGTATAATCGAAAACCGACCCTGTCTCACTTGATGACTCCGTCATGGCCTCAAGTCAGGACAAAATCAGTCTTCCTGTGATGACAGAGTCGTCCTTGACTTTATTTTTATTCGAGTCCACAATGGAGATCATCAAGTGTTGACAAATTCGGCTTTTAATTATGCTACTGGGCCATTACAGGTTAGACCTTTGACAGAAACCTGTGTCTATTACTATCTTGTTTGTCTAATTCGAATTTTATTTTGTTAACTGACCAACGCGGGGAGGTGACATGATATATTCTTTTCTATTTGGATCAATGGTTCGTTAATTGGAGAGTGTGTAATTCTATACCAGTGGATGTGAAAGACGCTATCGTCGAACCAAGAACGGCTGCGATGGCTAGTTGTATGTTAAACGATTACGCCTGTCGTTTTAGTTCTGCGGAAGAAGCTATCAAAAGCTTCTGTAAACAAATATGAGATTTCCAGTTGTTGTGTAGGCCAAGAAGAATCAGTAATGTCATCACATAAAAAGATTTCATGGAAATTCTGTTATGACATACTACCATTTGTGAACGATAGTTGTCGTTCTCTAGATCAGCTAGGTATCGCACGATGTTTGCTCAACAATTTTAATATGTGAATATAATACAATGATATCGGCAAGCTATGACACAGGCGTAGCACCTAGCACAGCTATAATGATATGCAAAAATCTTCAAAATGAGTCTGGCAACTGGGCTTTTTATTATCTTTAAAATCAGTTTTGGGAAATCCTATGCCTTTTGTAAATAGTGTTTTCATTCACCAGCGCGGAGAGATGACTTGTTTCGTTTTGCTTGTGTCTAATTTATAATATTGAATGATTATCTGAAATCCCACTGTCTAGTGATAATACATTACTTACCACCTAACTATCGCGAGGCATACATTTCAATGTGCATATTGAGTAGAATTATTGGTGTTCATATATTGACATTGATCAAGGTCTGTGATGCGCGCATTTGGAAGACAAGACATACTGGACTTTTCTCTACGCGACTTCAGCTTCAGAGTGTCGTATTACTGTTATCGGGTACTTATCGTTTAACATCGTAGCAATTCAATCCTATTTTGTTGAGCATACACGTATCCATCGTACGATTAATTCATCGAATTGAAATTTATTGTCGCTCATTGTTTTCTTTTTCCGCCTGAAGTGGCCAGGTCATCATCATACATGATTTGTTCCTTCACAAAATTTGCGTTGATTCCCTTGGTTTGTTTTTAATGCTCGCATCAGCGCGTTTTATCGAGTACATCTTGCTCCTAAGTCCAATAAACTATGCTATAGACAAAGATGATGCTTCATCTTTGAACTTTCCTATTACGAATTTGTTTGTCGGATCATAAAATCTGTTCTTCTGCAAATAGTCCGAGAAGTCAATTCAATATCCTGAGTATTACATATCCCTGTAGACATCATTGGCTGTTATTTCACATCAAAGACTATCCGTCTCAGTTAACAATAATCAAGTTCTGTCAGTGTACTTTTCTTTGAACCATCCGTATTGAAAATCATAAATCAGCAACTTTGATAACTCGAGTACTGTAAATCCGCAGTAGTCAAGCTTGTTGAGTTTTACTATCGTTTTCTCACTGTGAATGGCCACAAAGTTGTCGTTAAAGTTCTTTACTGAGGCAAAAACCGGTGATGACACAAGCTTGTGAAGACGTTCGGCTTTGTTTACATGCAAAACATTGACTCGTTGTTTTAGAGTTCGCCAAGATCTTTACAAACACGGTGTTGTTCATCAACTTGAAAATGTCTTTCTCAGAGTGTGTACCTGATTCCCTGCATCTTGCTGTATTAAAAACGATTTATGTGTAAACTTAAAAACAACATAAAACTCAATCAATCACATTCCGAGGTCAGTACAATACCTTACATTTTTATAGTGTATTGTGTGTTGTCTTTTATCCATCAGTATTGGGGTATTAGTTTTGGCATAGGGCTCCAACACCAAGCTACTCAAGTATTATTTGGATAGTTGGGTTCAGCATGTCATTGCTGAATAATATTCGCAGACGCCAGTGGATAGTAATTTTGTTTGTATTTGTTTAGGAACTCGAGGTCTACTGCTAGTTACTGGACTCGAGCATCTGGTTGTTGAACTGATTGGGATTTGTCCACGAGAACTCGCCAACCGGCATAGGCTACGACATCGTCCAGTGATACAGGTTGTTAGAGTAAAGATGTGATGTACATTGACTCTTCACGAATACTGCAATTATCGTATAATTTGTGTTGGTTTGTTTCTTTAGTCACATTTGAAATACAGCCAAGAATTCATTTTTCGATAAAGTGCTACATGCATACGTCTGTTAATAGCTCGAGTATCACACCTATGAGTTTTAAATCAGCATCTCATGACAATCCTACTAATGCGGAATACTATGCTAGATGTATCTCATTGTGCTGCAAGCACACATCCCTAGGTTCTCAAAAACATCAGCAACCAAGAATAAATCTGCATTGAGATTCAAGCTGTGAAACTCACCAATGTTTGTTAACCAAAGTGATTCCATGCGTTATTTGCATGTTGATAAGCAGCATATTTTATATACCTCCTTGAGTGTCCTATTAAATCATTCCTGGCTTGATACTGTTGTCTATGAGAACTTGTCCCAATCAGCCATATACTCATATGGATAAACTCCATTGAGAGTAAGTAGATCAAATCTGTATCCAAATTCACCGAGTGTATGTGGAAACGCTCTTCATAATCTCATCCAGACCGACGTCAATGAACTGAATGCTGTCAGAACTATGTGTATGTGGAAACGCTCTCCTGTATTCATAATCTCATCCAGACTGATGTGTATGAACTGAATGCCGTCAGTAAACTGCAAATACCTAGCGAGAACAATATGTACCTCTCCATGTTGTTTGGAATGCGCTTGATCTTTTATTGATACTGTGCGAAAACTTGACGATCAGATTTGAATCATATCCTTTAGGTTTTGCAACACAACAGGAATAAAGTATAGCCGTTTTAGTTTTAAGTTGCACGCATGATGTGCATTGCACCTGTTTTCCATTGGAATATGCGTGGTCTCTGACTGCCAGTTTCAAGAACCTGCCCGCCGATATAACATTTGACCGCGACTGCATAATCCATGTTATCGTGCGCAGTCATCAGAAACGGGTAGTTAACGCTACCAATATCATCTATTTCAGACAGCAGCATGTCGATAAATCGTGTTACCCAATCTGGGCCTTAATACAACACTAACTACTTAAATACCGGCGTTTTTCAAACACGATCTTGTATGCAATTCACATGAAACAGACCCTTGATATTTTCTTGTCGATGATGTCTTGAAGTCTGCGTAAATAATAGTTTGCACATGCACGAGTAGTGCGCTCAGTATTTGTAATTTTTGGTTTTCGCAATGACGGACTTACATTTTGCATACATTCCACCTTGTTTTGTTCTAAACAAATATGATATGTGCATCCGTGTAGACCTTATCTGCAGTATTGTTAATGCTGCTTATTTTTCACAATGTCCGTTCATCCAACGTAAAACGTTTTTGATCCAGCAATAATAACAAAACCGTTTCTCCGACGTCGAGTAGATCAACGCAACGATAGGATGTGTGTTTTGATAGCGGCAGCGGATAAACCTTGCATTCATCAAGACCAAGGACATTTACTTAAATGTTAAGCTCCTCATATATTTTTATCTGGTTGAGTTGCACAGGAGACTCTATTCCGGTAAAGTTCAACGTTCGTTGATACAATATGCAGTTACTGACTCGGTTATGATGTTTAGTCTTCTATGGATACAGTGCAGATATCATAGCCTACATGAGACAAATGTTGTCGTTATTCTAGCTGAGAACTCAATGTGTGTTTCTCCATGTAACGCAAAATATCTCCACACATTTACATCAGCAACTGTATCACCAACCAATACTTATACGGAAACCCTTTCTGGTATAAATTTGAATGTTTGTTTATGCTTATCTTTGCATTACTAACGAATCAAGGCATTCTTTCTACGCCGTCATTTGTTTTGGAAACATCGCAGTAACGGAAATTGTGTACTTGCTTCCATTTTAGGTATGAATATGAGCGTCAGTGATCTGCCTGATACTATGTTTTTTGAACGCGCTGGTAGCTTGGTATAGGAAATTACATCCTTAACCCGAAGCCGATAGCTGTTCTCATATCCAAGAGAACCTTCATCACCCTTTGTGTAACGAATTGTGCGCATACTTTGCATTTAGTTTTATTTGTCTAATAGCCCGTTTATTGCTATTATTTCCTACAAAAATCGCTGGTAATTATGCTCTAAGTCATTATTCTTGATGTTATTACCGCTTTCTTCTGATGTAGTTGTTCATTCACAAAGCTGTTGTTTGTTCGCCCCGCTTGCAATATGCTTCGTCTTTAGATCCATGGAATAGTTGATGTACAACAGAGTACCAAAGTTGTCCAAGTATCTCCGCTGTTGTTGTGTCAATTGTATATTCATGTTACCAGCGCCTCAGATTCTAATCCTGACCGAGATATTGATGGTAGGAAATAGATACGCATACACAACTCTATCTTCGATTTCTCATTAGTTTTCTACGTGGCATCTGCATAAGTACACAGGCTCGTCTTTTGCCATTGTAATACATATTGATAGAATCGGATTAAACAAAACCGTTGATATACAACATGTTTGTTGCTGATTGAACACGAATACGAACAACAAGACAACGATGGAGTTGTAGTGGAGCAGCAATAATAGCGTCAGGCTGAACACTAGAAACGGTACTACAAGCCTCAACGACATACGTGCAAGTATCATATCAGAAACGAGCTTCCCAAGATCAGCTTTACAAACGAGCAAGAAGGTATTTTTGATGACCTTATCTGGTAGTATTTGTTCCTGATCTGTGTCTATCACTATTTCTAACATGGTTTTGAATGCTATGTTCACTTTTGACACAGATTCTAAAAGAACTTCGGTTTTTGGATTAATTGCATAGATCTTTGGCATTGTCAATCACTTCCTGAACCCTAGCATCAAAGCCAGAACTGTTCGTGGAATGTAATCTTTCCAGTCGTAAATATGTTGGTGCATCTAACTAGCAATACACACTTAATTGTAAGTATCGAGCGTGGGTAATGTTCTACAAATATATTCTTCACACGGAGGTACACTTGTTTTCCAATATTTTCAACACGTTTTACAAAATTTGTCTTTCGTACATAAATAAATGATGAGTGACTATGATGTATTTGCATGTACTGTTCATAAATAGTCAACAATAAATCTGCTGATAAAAATGAATCCGAGAAAATTTGTCACTCACACACACGACATGTCTTCCAAAATTGAATGGAAGCAAATATTGTAATAATTCCCTCCACGGAATCTGTTGCAAGACTACAGACAATGGTCTTGGCATGGTAAGCTTTTATATCCAAGTCGCGTTTTGCGTTTCACATAGCATCTTCCATGAACAAGATTTCTTATACTCTGGAAATAACAAAATTTTAAAAATCGAGAAATGATTTTGAGCTTGCGTTTCACTTGAATCTTGACAAACGCTCTGTAAATGCGTACCTGCATCTCCAAAGCAAGCTATTTATCCTTTATTCCTGAAAGTAAAAAGCGTTGGAATAGTGGGATTGTTACCAAGCGTGGATTGCTTCATGTTGATATGTGTGCATACAGTCGGGGTCGTAATAGTGAAGGCCAGTTTAAATAACCTTTGGCCATTTCTGTTATTTCAAACGTTTAATGTATTTGACTCAAAGGCATGGCCAAATAACTCATGGAATCTTTAAATTGTACTTGTCCCAATTTCATGTAGATGAGTTTAGCTCCGTTCATGATCACGGAGGGACGTTCGGTACTTGGTTCTGCATAATATTTCATGAGAAATTGTCCATCGTATTCCGAGAAACTTTTGAGGAATCACCTTAGCATATTGATGACAGACCCAGTAACTCATGTGGTCTGTTCACTTCAGATTTCTTCGGAAGGGTCTACGATCCATTTGGCAAAAAAGGGAAGTGTGCAGATTCCCGGAAATAAATGTTAAAATTTTCATGGAATCTTACTACATTTATGAGAGTAAACAAGGCAGGTTCTCATATATACTTATTGCAAGAACGATGACCTACACAGAAATTAGGGACTTGAATGTCGGTCTCTTGCATATATCCGAAATAAAACAGATGAAATCCCCTTGTTTCTTTCTCTTCATGGTCTTCAAGTCCTCCTCCAGTTCATTTTCGTACTTTTGGATATGAACATTGATGTTCAAAGTCCACTATTTGGTCACAAAACGGCATGGTTTGTTTCCTGAACAAACGCGTGCCTTGGAGTTATAGGTCCCAATGAGATGTCTGCAATTTTATGCTGTTCAGCTTGTTTAATGCAATGTCATTTGTAACACGCAAGAGAGACAAATGATAAATATTTGCTTGCAATAACAGCAATGAATTCATTAATTTCCTTCGGAAATTAATTTTTCAACCCCAAACAACCCCGGCATCGTTCTCCGCGATGAATGTGTTGGTCCCGACTTCAAAATCCTAGGTCACATTTCTCACAATAACAATCGTATCCGAGTTATGCTGTGATAATAATAATGGTACCGATCTATTCTTGACGATGTTACACATGAATGTATTTTCCGTCTGGAAAATCATGGTCTCGAAACACTAGAGCTCCGCAACCCATTTGAGGGTATACTTTTAGCCTATAGCATGGAGTCAAGACGTCGTGGAGTTTTTGCTTTTCAGGAATGCCACACACGATCACTTTTGGTATGCTTGTCTGCTTTACAGGAGTTCTGCTTCTTATTGTTGTTTGGCTCTGTCCGATTTTGGAATGCTCACCCATGCTCTTTTCCATTCTGCGGTTTGATTCTCGTTGACATACCTTCGATCCACGACGTTGGCAAAGGCTAAACAAATATGGTCATTGGAGGTCTAAATTTTTTGGAAGATACTGAGTTTGTTACTCCGAATGTCTTCCACCAATAACACTTTTCTTTGTGGCCCGCTACCTTCAAGGGGTAAATCATGGGTCATGTAAAGTGGTTCTTTTCCATCGGTCATGTTAAACTCGTAATTGGATTACTGGAAGTGCTGAATTTTGTCAATGGCTTTGGAGCACGTTACTTCTGCCAAAGTGCTAACCTCGATCCAGACGGCAGAATTCAAACTGTCGTGATGGACGCAGTCTCAAATGATCGTCCTCTTTCCCCTGTCATTGATGTTTCGGTGTCTCTAACAAATAATCTCACACATTGGTGCTGAAACCTACTTTCTGAGGTGGCACTTCTAATTTGAACTCTTTAAATTTCACTATGAAGGTGTAAGCCGCAGTTAAACAATTGTTTGGATGTCAGTTCTTGCGTCTCTTGAATGTGATAATACTTTTCAAGAGCTGCTGAGCGCCTTTCTTTTGAAGTCGATTTGGACCCTCTTGGTCTGGTGATAAAAGTGGATGTTGTGTTTTCAGGTTTGCTCATGTCCTCTTCGGAATCACCAGTATAGACTCGTACCAACACTTCATCTAGCATTTGAGGCGACATAGCATGTTTGTTGTTTTGTCAGTCTCGCGGACTTGACATTTAACTGTCTGAAACCCTTTCCATGATCAAGTCTATTTCTTCTATTGCTATTGTTGGCAATCGTGACAGGGATGTTAATTGACCCATTCTACCGAAGACGACTGAAAATCCACTAAATCCAAATAAAAGTCACCCTCTTCTGGAAGCAATACAGGTGCATTTGTAGCCGTAATAATTTTGCTTCTCGTATCCGCAGCAGGCATACCCGAAAACATGGTATTCCAAGTTTCAGCCATACTCAGACTATGTCGCAATGACTGCGTACGAACGCTGTCCCGCCTATATAATGAAAGTGACGTCACGCGACCACTCTCTTCTGATTGGAAGAGAGACTCCAGCTATGACTGAATTTGGTGCTTTACCTTGGCATTGGTGAAACATTTCAAATCGTTTCTATCCGGCCTTAGGCTATAAATACTAGCGCGTTGTCCCATCGTTTCACTCGTTCTAAGCAACAATCAAGATGTATACCATGTTGTCGAGTGTTGTGACATCCACATTCATGTCAGGAATGCTATTTAACTCAAACTATCTGATGTATGGGCGCAATCTACAGATATTATGAACTTCTGCGAGAGTGACTTCTGTAAGGTGAAGTTGTTTACGTTTGCAACATGCACAATGGAGATAATATTGACATACCTCTATGTTACTTTATTGTACGGCGGCTGACATTTCTTGAGATATTGTATTTGTGGAAATTGTACATGGTTGAAGCACAAATAGATTATTGTAATGATTCCTCCCTTGACCTAAAAACTTCAACCTGAATTAGTCGAAAGTACACTTGTTTTAGCAGTTTTTTAAAAAAGGAAAATGAATTTTGCCAGACTAGATAATACTAGCTTCTGAAAGAACAATTAATGAATTGCAAACAAATATAAAATGTAAAAAACAAATTTTATCATCTATTTTTTTACAAATTTACCTCTAATGTCCAGGGTGTGAAAATGACCAAATGGAGCTAGCAGATTTTTGAAAGGTACACAGCAGAAGCAAGGTCAAGCTGTATACTCTATAACCCATATTACACCGATCAATCGTACACCAAAATAAAGAGACTTATATGTTCTTTGAACACAACCTAATATATACAAGGTTTTGTTAAATAGTCTTTTTCTTTGAAATGCTATCCCTACGCAAAAACGAAACAGTAAAGCGCCACTTAAGTCAATTCATTATTGGCTATTACCAGAATCACCGACCTAGCCATATGAATGAGAATATTCTATGTGGAGAGACAAGGCTGTCTCAAGAGTGTCTCGTTGCATAGAGCCTTATGCGACACATTTTATTGCAGAGAAGATGACTGGTGAGATGTCATTTATGTTAACTCACTTTGGTTAACAAACCCAACGGCCCTTTTCAGGGCCGTCCAGATTTCTTAGTGAAATTATACTACTCAGTCTTTGCCTTATGTGTTTGTTTATGTTTTGTTTACGAGTTTGACTATGTCGTCCATATAAACACTTATGTTCCTATAAACGCTTTTGTTCCTATAAACATTTTTACCCTATATTGTATATGATGTCTTGTCAACTTTCTCGCTGATATTTTGTCACTTACTTGTGATATAAATGATGATTCTATATGCACTTCGATTCCAATACACTTACCGAATACGCCATTTGTTACATCAAAACGAATAGTTGACCTATTTCCGCTCTTAAAATAGCAATAGTCTAGGATTACTAGTTCATAAATATTTGTCTGAATCAGTACAGAACTGCATGTATAGTAGTGGCTTGTCTCCTTCCAATAGGTCATACTCGTTGTTTCCGATAAACGATGTCGTACCATAGATGATTATATACAAATGAATAAGAAAGCTGAGCGATGCAAGATGGGTCTTTTCTTCGAACAATGTTGCAATCCATACTTTTGTAGTCATTAAGGGCGGGATCGGGGTGGGTGGGTGGGTCTGGGGTTTCCGACCCCACCCTCCAAAAATTCAGATGTCATTTGAACTTTGACCTTCGTTTCATTCTTGCTCACCATTATTGGGTATTATTCACAGCTTGAGAAAATAAACATATAGCTTCTGTTTTTATGCTCTTTCGAGGAAGGTCAGGGACCTTTTGAAATTTTGGAACCCCTCCCACCAACACTTAACCTGATCCAGCCCTGTATTTCAAAATGAGCTAATTTGACGTCATAAGATATTTTCCAGTTGTAAATACTATACTCTGTTAGATATAACAGGATATGCTTGTATTTAATGTTTAATTAACCAGACAAAAAACAATTTGTATAGAAGTATGCATGCAATAGAATTGCATTTGTGCATAATTTAGAGAACCAGAAAGTACATTCGAGCTTTGTAAATAAGAAAGTCATCGCAGAATGTGAATCTTTTCTTCCTGTTATTTTATAGTATTGCGCATGGCTGCTTTTTTCTTGAAGCTGAAAAATATATTATCCTTTCCATGTACTTTTATTCCTGAAAAACGCCTTGATTGGCAGCATGATCCGTTTCTAACTCCCTATGGAAATGTGTCGTTTGTAGTATTATACCATTTGTACAAATTACATGTGATTGTCATTACTGTAGTTATTAAAATAGATCTAAGAAACAGTTTTACACATGCAATTGATACTAAACTGAGTTAATTTCAATACTTCCAAGATGAGAATAAAAGTACACGTATCAAAAGCCACCAACTTCTTGTGTTCCTTTGCGGCTTTAATTTGACTATTCACACTCCATCTATTCATGATTTATATAAATTTTTATTAACATATCTCAGTGGCTAAAATGGACCAGACACGGACACTGGTCACAGGGAAATGGGTGACGTTGTTACATTATCTTGCTATGGCCGTCCCGTTAGACCTAAATACCTTACTGTAGTACTCGACACACCCTATTGCCATCATGCCTATCTAGATACAAGTTTTTCAAACATCTCTGTCAGTTCAGATGCTACATATAATAATAATAATAATAATAATAATAATAATAATAATAATAATAATAATAATAATGTGAACTTAGTACAGCGCCTAATCTTTTCAAGCTCTACGCACTTAAATTATTAGATAACGCATAAAAGCATATTACGACAAGATTACAAAAACAAAATCAGGCAAATTATAAAACAAAAAAAAAAAAAAAAATGCAGACAGTTTTTAGGGAAGTAAACATTATTAAGTCTTTAAGTCTGTTCTTATTGTCGAAATAGGTGAGTTTTAAGAGCACTCTTGAATGAGATCACAGCGTCCTATTGTCTAACATCAATGGGCAATTCTTTCCACGTATTTGAACCTGGAACACAAAAGATCAGACATGGAAATATGCGAAAAAGTTAATTTTCCATTCAGAATGTCTTCAGGGTATGATATGAGTGTTATGTCTCTAGGCTCGTACAAAAGTAACAAGAATAGAGTGAAGACAACAAGCTTTGTAACATTTAACAAAATAATTTATTTCCCTAGAAAAACAAAGTAAAATGACAGAAAGGACTTACCGTTTACGAATCAAATCCAAAATTAATCCAAGAATTCAAAAATGAGAGTCCTATCAATGAAAAGTCCTAAATGAATCACAGTTAAATCTCGATGAAATCCAAGATGGAAGACGATGACGTCTTCGATAGTCAGCTTTGTACTGATGTGTCAACAGTTCCTTGTTGAATCACAAAAAAATAATATTCCAGTTTAGAATTTGTGAATAAA
>JAECUM010068416.1:0-14353 GCA_016617855.1 Megalonaias nervosa
TGTAATATGATAATACAGCTTCAAGGAGCTTTACTTTACAGAACAGTGGTGCTAATCGCTGTCATGAAGACCTAATTTATGTCTTTGAAGTTCTATATACCAATGTAGTAGTAGGAACTAATCCTGGTAACTTATGGCGGGTACAGTGAACATGTCTTAATGGGATGTTTGATATCACCACCTGACTGCTGGACAGCTTCAAAGCTAATCCTGGTCTTCAACCTTTCTCCAGATATCGGGCTGCATCTGAAAAGATATAACATGTTTTACATAGTCTTATCGATCAGTAAGAGGTAGGTTATTGAAGTGTAAACGGGCTAGATATGGAGATTTCAAAATGACAATAAGGATCAAAGCACAGGAAAAAAAATAAATAAATAAACATATTGACACTTAGAAATATAATACAATGGGCGTGTCTTAAAGTAACTATTTTTCCTAAAATGTATGAGGTTTCTAGAAGTATATTTGTTAGATTACGTTCTAGAAGTATGTTTGCTGGATTACGTTCAGCCATTTGTTGACTAAATAACCAATAAGGTACAATAGCTATCGTAAAGTCTGCGGCGATGTGAAGAATTGTGAGTTTTGATTAATTATCGGTGCAACAATTAGTAAATATCAATATATACTGACAATCTACTAAATTAAACATATTACCAAACTTAAGCTGAGTTATGACTAAAATAACATTTTTGGATATTTTAAATGCATGCAGCCAATTACGTCACTCGCAGATCAAATATAGATACCAATAGCTCCTAATATCATCAACTAAATGTTGGTCACCAAAACTTGTAAACCAGGATGGACATTTGCACATATGCTACGTGTACCATGTATGTACTAAAATCAATTGTGCAAACTTGATTCAAATTATTTAGTTGGAACATTTCTGGTTTAGTTTTAATAAAGTCGGTTAACAAATATTAAGCAGAATGGTTGATTGGAATGTGATATCAGCTTCTACAATGCTGCACTCTGTCAAAGTATTAAATTAAAATATATTGCAATACATAAGCAAATTGAGGATGTAAATAACGTTTTTAGTATATTTCAAATGCATACAATCCCACATGTGCCTAACAGATCCACTATAGGTACAGTGACATCCCATATGATGTACTGAATGTAAACATCAGATCCAAACATTCTAAGAAGTATGTATCAACGTTTGCTCATGTGGGACATGTGTTCATGTTAAAATCAGTTGTACGAGGTTAATTCAAATGATCTGTTTGAAACGTTTTGGTGTAAGTCTTCGAGTGTCATTTAACAATTACTATTAGAAATGAATAATGTTTGAAGCAAATGGGTTCATCTGAATGGGATGTCATCTTATACCACAATGCGCAAGTTTGTGAATTAATGTCTTAATCAAACGTTACAATACAAAATGAATGGATTTTGTGTTAGACATACTTTATTTTACAGTTTTCAAACATCCAGTGTAAATAGACCTAGAGGAAAGTATATATCCTAGTCACCTATATTTCTATCCCAGTGACCTATATTTTTTTGGTATGTTTCATTCCCTTACAGTTTAGAATGGCTCAGTAGAGATCCACCCTCTCATTTAAGTACAATAAAGCTATATTTATAAACAATTGCTGAAAATTATAAAAGCAAATGGATGATACTCCTATAATCACCCCATCAGAAGCAAGTAGAATAAGGGTTTGAAACCTTAATAAATCATGTAAATGAACCAATATCAACTAGAATGATTTCTTTACGTGCTTTAATATACTTTGACAAAATTTGAATATTATCAACACTTTTAAACTTTATATAATAACGAGCATCAATCCAACAGCAACAAAATATATGTACCTATTTGTAAACAATTAAAACTTAAGATTTTTAAGCTTTTAGGAGTAATTAAAATTCTTCATTAGATAGTTCAATTTTTAAAGTCTCTATACACAAAATGTCATCTCTACCTTTAATAATAAATTCGGAATCTCATTTTAAAATTGTATTACCCGAGAGGAGTCAGACCAAAATTATTCTTCCTGTTAGACTGTTAGACTGGTACAGTGGTACGTTTGACTGCCTTTACTGATATTTCCAGTGTGTCTAAATCCTAACGAATCATATGCTAATCTAAAGTATCTACAACGATGAACTCGCGTAAAGTTCATATCATAGGTTTTCCAGCATATCTGAGAGGCCTGACTGTAAACAAAACTTAGTATGTAACAGATTTCGCATCATGACTAGCAACATTGCCTTGTTATTCACTATGAACTATCGCCAATATAGATACAGACAACCACACTATAATGCTCATATACCAATGAATAAACAAGTTCCTTTCAATCAATACCAAGAAGGACTAAATCTAGATCATGCATCACCAACAAAATGAGAAAGGAAAAACAATTTCTAAAAATAGACTGGGACTACTTTCATGGGTAATGACCGGAAGTAACTATCGTGACCTGAGTCCAGGTAGGAAAAATTCAAGGTTACGAATCAATCAGACAGGTATAAAAATAGGGAAGAATTATTCAAGGTGGCGAATTAGCCAAGATCATATTTTCCGTAAATGAATAGCCATATCTTCAAAGCTTTCCTCTAGAGAGAATTGATTTTGAATCGTGATCAAAGAAGCATGCATTATACCTGTTGTACGCTTTCCATGTATTTGCCATGGCCAACCAGTCAAATACAAACTAAAAGGAAGCAATGGTAGCTTAAGAATAAGTCGCGGTAAAATGTTCTCCTTTAATATGGCATTTACACCTTTATTTGTAAAACCTTGCGTAACTATCGTTTGATGGTTTAGTAGCACAAGTTAGACTGGTACAATGGTTAATTTATAATATTCCCTGTTGCATATGTAAATGCTCCAGTCTAAAACATTGGAAATAAAACACAAGCCATTAAAACAACACGAAGGAGATCAAAGGGTATTAAATCGTGAACACAGGAGACACTAATGAATTGATTTAGTCATCAGAAAGTGACGTTTATTAATGTAGCAACCTCTTCATCAATGCTGAATTGAATTTGTGTGCTACAATCCGGCAACAGTGCTTGTAAATGCGTTTCTAGTCTACACCGGCTCCACAGTTTCGCTTCTCGTAAAGGAACTGTTTTGAAAAGGTCTGGTATTCCTACCAATCGCACATTTTTCCCTTTCAACCATTCCACCACTAGTGCAAAAGGGTGAATAAGACTATAAATTTCAGTTCATGTCCTGTGATTTGAGTTTTAATCTTACCAAAGCTCAGAAGGAGAAAAACATTATTTTCAGAACAAACACTCTTGATAGTTTCTTCGTGCTCTAATGGTAGGAATTTTGGGGTCCTTGTGAATGTCAAGTATCATTACTACGCCATAGAATAACATTTTCTTGTAAATGTTCTTCTCTTTAATATTAAACAGAAGTCGACTTAGAAAGAAATAATTTATCACATACGATATCATATCATTTCGATAAATTCCCTTTTGTAGCTATTATAATATTATATTTCAAATACAATGCGTGTGGGGGGGGTGTTCGTGTGTGTGTGTACGTGTGTGTGCGTGTGCGTGTGATTATGCAGGCGTTTGTTAATTGTTGAACGTTTTACTAGATTCAATTCTAAGGATATTTCCGATTCTATCCATTTTGTCTCTTACAAAATCTTTTCACAGTCCACGTTTTGGTACCTTCAGTGTGCTAAGTAATAATTATATTCCGTATATATAGTTGTTGATCTTGAATGATTTCCCAAACAATGGAGAATCATTCGAATCGCTGTTGTTTTGCTACCTCTATCCAACATTATATATTTTCGAAATATATTATTGAAACATATAGAGCAGTTGATATCTTGATTCATCCGTAACTTTTTCCCAGCAGTCATTACCTTTTATTCAAACTCAGTCCAGTATTTTCGTCAGTGCATATTGTGAACCATGGGGACTCCATAAAGGGAATGGTGTTCAAGGAATGGTTTGTATAAATAGGGTCATCATAATAACATCTGACGTGGTATTTATAGGTTCAAGTATATTGCTTCTTTTGGTGTTAAACAAAACAAAGGAAACACAGTGACCAAATTAAAAAGGAGAAACAAAACTCCAGCATTCAGAATCAAAACGGTAGAGGTTCAATATGACTATATTCACAGCGCACCTATCCAGGTCTCTCTTTCAAGCTTAAATGCATTAATATTTTGTAGTATTTTGATCTGGAACGCTGTATCATCGCGGGTGTATGTGTGGATGAGCGATATAGGTTCCTCTCGCGAGACGCGAAGCATCAAGTGTGATCCACTTATGTTACATTCTCACAAGAGAATACGACTATCCCGATCACTATATTATACTTCTGATGATTTAGTTACATACCTTTACAAAATAAACATTTATTTTAAGTATGCTTTGGTAATACTTTCTTCTACGTGAAAGTGTCATTAATTGATGTTGGACTACCGGATAACATGCAATAATATGATCTCTTATCACTGGATACGCAACATGTATATTCTCATAAATGTATTTACGTTGGATTTACACATTTTTAGTCAGTAATTTGAAGCTATCCTTATTTTTAAGAATTTAGTTGACAGCTCCAGTGGCCTAGTTGTTAGAGCGTCCGCCTCGGATGCGGGAGGTCGCGGGTTCGAACCCTGGCCTTGTCATGCCCAAGACTCAAACAAAATGGTATTAACAGCTACCTCGCTAGGCGCTCAGCATTAAGAGGTTAGTGTTAGGACTGGTTGGCCTGGTGTCAGGATAATGTGACTGGGTGGGACATGATGCTACATGTCTGTGGCATCATGCCCCAGTGTTAGACATCGCTATAAACTGCCACATTACAGACATGGTAGCGATATGGTGATAATTGTTAAAGCTACGTTAAAAATCCAAAATCACACACGCACGCACACACACACACACACACACACACACACACACACAAGCGCACACACACGCTCGAATTTAGCTGATACACATCGATGAAAGTGATATTGCAGTGCATCCGAATATACTATTCATGCTGGATGCGATCTCCATCTGACAACTGTGGTTCTATCAAAACGCTTCTCTCAGTGTTTGAATGAAAGGCTATGGGACTTTCGTTACTACGTGAATTTTGAAGAATAATTGTAATTATCTTCTGTTTCAATTGATTCAAGAACCAATGTTAATGTTTCGACGATTGTGATGCGGTGTGGTTAACATGTTGCGTCAGGTAGTTACTGTTTCTCAGGCTGTGATATAAAATCAGATAACGCTAGCATATGATGTATACATACATACATACATATATACATACATACATACATACATACATACATACATACATACATACAGTTTTATATTATGCTGTGTACATACATTAGTAATCATTCAGGAGGTCCATGTACTTTAATTTGATAATGCAAGGGGAACCATGATGTAAATATTTCCTTGATATTTTAAGGCACATTTAAACGTTGTCAGGATAGTTTCGTATGAAACTTTTCAAAACATAACGTATTTTAATCTGTTTTATTGTGGTAGAAATAACTGTCAAGAAGTATTCCGATATAGTAAAGTAGTGCAGGCAGTTGCAGTGCTCTCTTTCGACATGGCAGGTTCTCTTCGATGGTAGAATATGGATACACAATTCTTCATTTAAGCTGAACTCTTGCATTATCTATTTAATTTCCTCGTGAATTTCGTTTCCAGACTAGACTGGATCTGGGATCGTCCTAAAACACTTCTCTTCTAAGCACTAGAAACACTATGTCTATAAATCATATTTTCCATTAAAGATTCGCTAAAACCATAAAATCAATAAGAATTTGTATCTGGCACAGAGTCTAGTACCATAATTCTGATGTTATTTGCTTAATTTGATTCTTAAAGAGTTAAAGTCCATATTTCTAGTCTACTGGAGCTTTCGTTTTAAAACTTGCTATGTCTTTTATCTACAAACATTGGTGCCATGTCCGCCTCTATATGACGGTCGCACTCAGCAATATTAAGTTCCTTTGTGCAAAAAACGATGAAACTAAGTTGTTTCTAAATATATTTACCAGGAATGTACTGAGATGACATTTACAAAGTCCAGAAAAAAATTCTTCCCTCTTTGTATTGATTCTGGCTACTGTGCCAAATGTATTGATTTTGACAGTTGTTGTAGAACAATGAAAAAATACATTATAGGATTTAATGACTTCTACCCCCTATGCCATATTCTCAAAGGCGACATCAAAACAATCAACACAGATGACATCTTAACTTAACAGAGTATTTAACTGGCATCCATTAAAAAATTAAAACTCAAACCAAACTTTAACGAATTTATCGCAATGTCAGTGAAGTTTGGTTGACGAAAGAGCATCCTAGTGGACATGTAAAATATGGTTTATGATTAATTACGCGTTGGTTCTCTTCGAAATATAATAAACAAAGACCTCCTTCATTTATGTCTAATACCTACTAGTTCTTGTATTAGACTTGTGTTTATTTTCTTCCCAGTTACATTTTTGTCGTAAAATATAGAAATGTATTTGATATATAATACAAGGCGACAGTCTTTGTTTAACTTGACGTATCTTCTAATTGAGGCCATAATTTGAAATACAATTTAATCCTCAACGGATATTCAAACTACTTTATATAACGTTTCGAGAATTAATCCTGTCTATTTAGATTAGGAAGTTCCTACAAGTTTTAGTCAGTAACTGAAAGAAATGAAATTGCTTTTCTAGCGACTTTCGTTCAGACAAAATAATGAAGTCATTGACCATATCAAGAAGAGAAAGAAAAGTTCGCATGTAACAAAACAGCATTTTAAATCACAGAGGTTAGGGTGAAAATTCCATTCCGCTTAAGTGGCTAGAGCGTCCTCTTCGGATGCAAGAGTTTGATGGTTCTAACCCCGGCCGAATTATTCCAACGACTTATAAAAATGATACTAGCTGCTGCCTCGCTTGGTGCTCAACATTAAGAGGTTAGTGTTAGGACTGGTTGGCTTGGTGTCAGGATAATGTGACTGGGTGGGACATCATGCAACATGTGTGAGGCATGATGTCCCAGTGTTAGACATCACTATAAACTGCCACACTGCAGACATCGTAGCGATATGACTCAAAATGTTAAAGCTATGTTACACACACACACACACACACACACACACACACACACACACACATTCTTACTACGCTATCATAAATGCTATGAACGTGATATTTTGAGTCAACCGGTCACATACGACTTTACATTTTAATGGTCGGATGTGTTTGACCAATATTAAAACGTTAGTCTCACGCTTAATCTCAGATTTTTATGACTTTCACGTATGGTAGGTCTTCCAATCCTTGAAAGGTATCACGTTTACATAAAATCATTTGTAATTGTTGCTGAAGGAATATACCGTGCTTTTCAAATCACATTAGGAGAGCAAAGACACTCTGAGTCCTTTTCTGACATTCTGAGACAATTTTCAAAGTGTCACTATGTTACCAAGTACATTTTCGAACTTATTGTATCAGCAACCTGGTTCAGTGTTGTGGAAATAAAAAGATGTATTTACTTCAGTCATAATAAATAGAGATTGATTATTTGCTATTTATGTTTGGAGATAGAGTCAGATATGATTATTATTATTATTATTATTATTATTATTACTATTCGATTTTGTTGATGTATATAGTTCCACTGCTCCTGCCACAACAAAAATGTATTGAAGCTGTCAGATATTGCAGAAATTGAGTGAGACTAGACTCTCAAAACCTTTCCGAGCACAATGCACAGTATCAGGACTGTAACCAAGCGTTTAAAACCATAATTTCATTCTTGATTTGTTTAAACCCTGACCTTCGGCGAGAATATTTCAGTATTCCAGAGTAGCTGATGCGCTGCATTCCATGCCTTGTACTTGATAATAACTTAGCTGTTAAAATAATTAAATTTACATTTCATAATCTCTTCCCGTGCATAATTTTGAACATGTGATTAATTCGAAATCTGTAAACATTTATACGGCTAGAAGTAGGTTGAGTAAAGCAGTGATTTTATATTCTGGGCAAAACATTTATCTACCTTCTTTAATTTCGTAAGAATTATGTTTTAAATTCAGGCACGAACTCTACAGGCATTATTTGTGCGATTATTAATATATCAGTTTCATATTTATTTATATGTATTATTTTTACTCCGCAAAATAATAAAAAAGTCATATGTCTTTAAGTAATCGATCAGTTCTAAACTTAATATGGATATTTATTATGAATCAAATTAGGTGATATTTTTTTTACATTTAATCAAAAGTAGCTATCTCTTCTTTTTCAGTTATCCTGAATAAATGCAATTCGTTGTTGAATACGTTTCTGGATAAAAGAGAAAGTCAATGTACAATCTTGAACAAATGTGTTGAAATGTAAAAAATAAGGCTAACACACATAAAGACAGCAACAAGAAAATTTCAGTCATTGAAAAGGTTGCGAAGAGAGTGCAGACATTCTTGTCTTTAAATGTCCACTATTTTGCAGTTCTTTTCATCATCAGAGTGGCTTATGCATGCTGTAAAAGAGAGATTGTACTATGTTATCATGAAGATAGGAAATAATGCAGAATTCTTATCGATTACTCTTAAACTGAGAAGCAGTGAAGGATAAAAATATCTGTAAGATAAACTAAATGTTCTTATATTTGGCCGGGGGTGGGGAGGGGGGAGGGAGTGATGAAAACGTATAGTTTTCTTCAGATTAATTGTCTATAAAGTATAAAATCCTCATGCAATATATATAATAATCTCTACTAATTCAAGGGGCCCCTAGTGGCCGAGTGGTCTAAAGCGCTCACCGTTACGGATCACTGCCATCTCACCTCTGTCTGCGTGAGTTCGAGTCTCAGGCTCGGATAACGTGGGTACGTGAGAAAGCTTGCCAGTAGCTTCTCGTGGGTCGGTGGTTCTTCCCGGGCTTTTCCAGGGTTCTTCCTCCACCAGTTATACTGGCAACCATGTATAGCCTATCTTGTGCTGACAAATGGCGTTAAACCCAACAACAACAACAACAACAACAACAACTCTACTAATTTAGTGTGTGAGCGCGATGTAAATAGATCAATTTTCATATGCGCCATATGCGTTACCTCCCTTTGCAATCGGTTAGAAACCATTTTGGAGGTAAAATAACATTACGTTCAAGGGAATATTCCAACACTGCCCACAACCCTACCCCATCCCCACCAGCAAGAAAACATTCTATACAACAGCAACAAGAAACCAAAAGTTCCACAAATTATACAATAATACGGTCTCCTTTTGAAGTAAATATTAAACGTTTACATAATGTAGGTAAAATACTGGTTTCTTGCAACGTCTACTAAACGTAAACCTCTTTTACTAATAAATCCTCTTGCTTTTAAAGCACAATCAATGCAGAAAGAGCAAGTTAGGTGTTACTGGCGGTTGATACCTCCATTAAAGAATGGAATGTCTTTTTGAAATATATGATATTTATGAGGTACGATTATTAGAATGAGAGAACACGTCAAATACAACAAGCATATATCTTTGCCCCCCAAACAAAATCCTCTTTCAGATTGCTTTTCGGAATTTCTTCATACCAGTCATGAAGAGAGGGTGAATGTTTTAAAAAAATTGTGTAAAAAAACGTAAATTATTTCAATATAAATCATACATACTTAGGATATGCCTCTTGCCTATTGAGCGCGAGCATTTTCGAAGAAAACGGATTGATCAACAGCTTGCATTGTATTATTATTATTATTATGCAGCCTTTGACGCCATACGTCTTAACATCGATTCCCTGCTCCTCGAGTTGTAAATGATTTGGCTTCTGCCCAAGGTGTGTTTTACAATAAACCATTTTTCTCCAGGCAGACTACGGTGCTTGCGTGAGCATTGAACTGTAGGCTTCGTTTATTGTTGAAGCATAATCAAGGATGCTTGTACTTTATTAGCATGGAAAGTAAAAAAGGCGGCAGAGTCTGGAAGAACTCGTGTGACTTATAAAGAATCTGTTTCCACAAAGAAATAAACAATAATGAATCCTGTACAAAACATGTTGATTGATATTATACATATTGCAAAACTTTACATGTACGAGATAACATATTATTTCTATACCTCTTAATCTACGTATTTCTTCGAATGACGCCAATTATAGCAAACTTGTCTCGGAATAACTTTCTTTCTCGCACCTCTGCTGCGACGATTTTCTTTATATTACAGAATTACTCGGGACCAGTTTGTTAGCAAACATGACGATTTCAGTTGCCTCTTGCGCTGAAGGAAATAATTATGAGGCAGTAAGCGATATTAGATCTCAGTTTCAAAAACAAAGATCAAGACATTTTAGGGATCGAAAATAATATTAATGGAAAACGTAAATGATATTCACATTTTCAAAGTATGCATTCCCGCAACAGTTATAAACTGGCGTTGCCAATTTTAGTATCCAAATGACCAGTTTATTTAAACAATTTCTTCTACATCAGACCCCAGTGTGCTTTAAACATTTCGGTTTTTATTTATATTTCTACTATCTATATAACTAGAGAACGAAAATACAGTCGTGATAGTTTTTTTTTAATCGATCGTATGATTCACTCACAGTAAGACTGTATGCCTCTCTAGTCAGTATTCCCAATTATGGCATAAGGCAATGAGAACTGATAGCTATAAACAATTGCTAAATTCCATCCTTTGAATTGTACATGAGCAAAATGATCAATAAATTGCTTGAAAGACAGTGAAGCGTACGAGCAGTATGTTAATATCGCCGCTTCTTTTATTACATTATCGCTTTTCTGATTTCATAGAAGAACAAAAAAATGGCTACTAGAGAGAGACATATATTCAATTGATTTAATATCTGTAAAAGCACGAGAAACTAATATAAACTGTCTGCCAGGGCTATAATTTTCACACAAACATAACTCATACCATCTGGAGATGATTGAAATCTGATGTTAGAAAAGTCGTATGTTTCCGAGGTTAACAGTATTGATTTGATTGTTGTTCGTTAACGACACAGCGCCCTTTTTTATGACGTCTGTTGCAACATACTTTGCAGTAGTCTTAATGCGTTTCGCTCACACACACACACACACACACACACACACACACACACACACACACACACATATATATATATATATATATATATATATATATATATATATATATATATATATATATATATATATATATGCAAATAACACTATGTTGGAGATAGAAAATTTGTGAAAGTGTTTTAGGTCATTTTAACAGGGAAATTTTATATTCTTCCAAGTTCATTTGTGACGTCATAACAACACCTCTACACAACTATTGTTTCCAGAGAGAATAAACGAGTGCAAGTAATTTTGGATGATTCTTTGCTTTTCATTAGCAACCATCTCCTAATAACTTGAAGTCATATTTGAAATATTTATTGCTAACACTGGAATTGAGATTCTCATCGAAATAACAAAAGAGAAAAACAATCCTTCCAAATTCACACTGAAACAATGCGCTAAATCTGTCAAACAGAAAAAAAAAATACAAAAGAAAAATAAATGAGGGGATCCTTCCAATGTTTATTTATTTTTCATACGACGACCGCAAATATAAATATTTATTTGATTTTTTATTCTATAAATATTTAGGGGGGGGGGGGATTGTTGTTCTATACACGACAGTAAAATGAATCCAAATTCTGACAGGGAAAAAGGGCCAATTTTGTTTTCTTCAAAATATAAGGTTTTAATCTTCACCTATCCCGTGCCACTTGTCATTTTATTTCTTCTTACAGGTGTCGAGCCCGATGAATAGCCCCATACACCTTGAAAATCCAGAATTCCAAACAAGATGGTACTTCAAGTACTATTTAGGAAAACGTAAGTATCTCCTAAAATCGCTGAGCGATTTTGTTAGAAAGTAAATCAATTATTTATTAGTGTGTTAGTTTATTACATCGCTCATTATTTTAACAAGGCATGCAATACAATATTTTTACATTCATTACGCATGGGATAAAATAAAATTATTTAGCATACATTTAGGATACACACAAGAGAAAAAAACTAATTAAAAATATTTACTAGCATTTGTAAAATGGAGCCAGTTTATTGATATCTTCTGCTAAGACTTTGAATCGATACTGACGGCATTTTATTCATTGGCATATTTTATTCTTAATTATAAACAAATTCAGTTTTATACCTTTAGCTACCTTGTTTAGCTCTCAAGATTTTGTTTTCGAACAACAAAAACCTTAAAAAACGAATTAATCTCTGTTACAAGACTGACATAAGCCGCTTATCGACTAATCCCATCAAAATACATATGGCAAGATCGTTAACACTTTTAAGAGCGTATAAACTTATAGCTCGTCTTGAGGATTTAGGAAGTAGTTGGATTTCAAAGCATATACTTTCATCAAGTCTGGTCATGGAAATTGTGTTTTTTATGCTTTGCTATGATCCGCTTACAGTAACTCAATTTCACATAGCGTAGATTAGTAAGTTTTGCTTATCTCAATGGTATAAACATTTCTCCTGCTGTTTAAGTTGCATGATTGACTATTAAAATTGATATGCAAATACTGAGTGACAAACCATGTTTTGTTTAAAGATTGCTCAATAACAAAGACACTCCCCAAATTTGAAGGGTAAACGTTTTGGACGCTTACGCTGCATGAACTTGAATGAATTAATTTACCATTCTACCTAATAATAAAATTTCACCTTTTCTTCAATTAGAGAAATTGAACAATTTTGCACAAGCATTTTTTCATATCATTTATCTCTAACAAAAGCGTAGTTTTAAACCTCCCACGCCGTTATTCATGGCTTTCAGAATAACTAATTTGGATAATTTACGCTTTGCGAATATAACAAGCGTGAACATGAATTGGATTATCTTACATTTAATATTGGAATAAAATGTCATATTTCATTTGTTTTTCTTTAATTTGGTCCCTTCTTTTATTTCTCTAATGGATGATTGAAGGTCCTGGAATAAACATATAATTTTAGCCACATTGACGATTTCTCGCGTACTTTGGCTCTTATCTGATATCATCAGTCTTAATTTTGTGTCCACTTTAATTTTAACTCGACGGCGCTCTTGAGTTGTGTCCTTCCTATTTTGACACATTGTTTAATGACTCATTAAGGACCTTGGCTGAACCTATTTCTTGTTGCAGTTCACCAGAATTACGTCGGACTTGACAGCGACAAAGAACCATTCCTTCTATCTGTTATCAACACTGATGCAAACAACCACAATGTTCCACAGTATAGAGCCATTCTGTGGACAAAAACTGTGAGTATCAAAGCATGAACGCAGTTAAGGATTCTGTACTCCGCATGTTAGCAGTAGTAATCTGTTATCCAAAACACTATGTGTAAACTTGATAATAAAGTCGTCTTTCAAGACACGGTTTGCATGCGATACTACTGTCTTAAACAAATCTCTCAGAGAAATAAAATCTAGTTTCCTTAGGTATTACTTGGAAAAATGACTTTGAAAATATACGCTGGTAGTGCGAACTACTAATTTTAATATAACAAAGAGCTCTAGAAATGCTATTTAACTTCTTTACTTGTATATATGAAACTTGGAATGTGGGGTGCGAAATTGTACAATATAAAGTATAAGAAACTAAGAAAGTAGAAAACCAAATGGACAAATAGAGATTTCCAACGGAAATGAATGATTGCTATTCGAATGACTTCTCTATACCCACAGCATAATGTTACGATCAATAACACTTTAATATGCAAAATGATTTTAGGCACCCTTCTCTAATTCAACGATCTCAAATTGTTTTAAATGGTCCATTCCGGTATTTTCTTTATTCGAATATATCTATAGAAGTATTAGCAAAACGATTATCGAAATTCATTGTCATACTACAATAGAATCTCTCTCTCTCTCTCTCTCTCTCTCTCTCTCTCTCTCTCTCTCTCTCTCTCGTTTGTGGTTAATTTAATTCACTCACATATTTCTCTTCCAAGTGATATAAGTATACCATAGACCTTTTCATTCTCTGCTTAAGAGATTTTACCAAGGCTTAACATTTCAATATAGAAAACCGGTTTAGAAACTCTGAGGGCACTCGCATACCTCGTCTATATATGTGGTTACTGTGTTGAATGCGGTAGGTATTGGTATACAACTAAATATCCATACTTATATATATGCTATATATATATATATATATATATATATATATATATATATATATATATATATATATATATATATATATATATATATATATATATATATAATTTGTGCTGATATATTATTTATGAGACATTTGTCATTTTAAATAATAGTATGATGTTAAATCGAATATTAAACATTATTCATTTTCATGACTAATACTGATCTTTATACTAGTTT
>JAECUM010068417.1:0-29133 GCA_016617855.1 Megalonaias nervosa
TATATATATATATATATATATAATCAGCGCAGAAAGTCTTTACCTGGGTCTGACAATATTTCAGCTTTACGTGATTGATGATTTGGTATATATATTGTTTATAATGTATGTTGATCCTCCGTCGATCAGAGTCGCAAAAGAGTTTTACAACACCATATTTGATCCTGAAACAAAAATAGAAATAGCTGACGTTGATCAGCTAGACCGGAAAGCGCTAGAGAAGCTCAAGCAGTTAATGAAATCGCTAGAATGAAATGTTTAATACTCGAATCACTTGATCTACAAGAAAACGAAGACATTTTGTTGCTGGAATGCGAGGTCTACAGCTAAAAAAAAAAACCCAGCTATACAAGACTTTGATATTATTAGCAAGTATTGTCATCCAAACGATTGCGAGAAACAGTGATTACGAGTTGAGTCGCTGTTGACAAATACACTGCTTGAGATTAACAAGGAAACTTCTGTGACAATCACCAGATCTAACCTCGTAAAAATAAAATCTCATGGTGATAAGAAACAAGAACAAGATCGAATAAAAGAAAAAGTTCATGATGAACTTGACGAACTAGAAAGAAAAAAAATAGACTCTCAAAAAATCACAGGATAAGAGATAATTTTGCTAAATGTAGAATATTTCGTGAGTTGGGTATGGACTATCCTGACAACCAAAAAAAACGTTATTCGAGGTAGCAGATAATCATGATGACGCCAATCCGTTAGCGACAGCATATCTTGCTCTTAGTAGATTCTCTGACAAACAGCGACCACAAACAAATATTCTGAGAAAGAATTAAATGCGGCACTGATAGCAATAAATACTACTGAGTCAAAGATTGAGTCTTACAGCGATGCTGAACGAGATCTATTTTATCAAAACTCATTGACATAACAAGTATTAGTAATAATATTAAACCTGTTGATTTTGATATATTTGATCGTGATCTTAAACAAATTTCATTAAAAGACTATAAAAAGGATGCTAGAAAGTTGCTGACAGAACTAAAATATAAAAATATAAAAGATTTGATTGTTTGGTATCTAAACTTACCCGCAGATAACATCAACTTGGACGCTGATAAACGTGGACTTTTGTCTTTTGCAACAACATTTGCAATACTTGTACAACATATGGTATGTGATAATATTAAATTTAATGATCTAATACTTGTATTAGGTTATAGTGATTATATAAAAGATCTTTACAAAAATAACGTGAATGATGTCACCGAAATACTAACGATTTTTGATCCTCCACTTAATGTGATCCATAAAAAAATTTGTGGATGATGTTAGGTATAAAGATACATCATCTGAGGTATATGATGAATATAAAAATTTTCTTGCTGATCCTGTTAATAGTAAATTTAGTGATCTGGTTAATAAAGCTGTTGCTGAGAAAACGTTTACTTTTGAGCGTTAAAATTTGTTAGCGAAGTTTTATAATGACAAAAAGATGTAATCGACTTCAACTATATATCATCCAGTCTCTCAGACAACGACAGTAACGAGCTGATCAAATACTACAGGTACTACCATAAAAAACTGTATTGTATCAGACGTACCAGAAGATATTACAGTAGGATTATAAGCGTATTAAACTATATCCCGACTGTGTTAACAACAGCAGGAATAGCATTAGCAGGAGGAACAGCAAATAAATTATTACTGACAGTGTCAGGAGCAAGTATTGCGTTATCAGCGACCAAAAGAAAAAAAAAATAGAGCCAAAATATGAGAACAAGAACGCGTCTTGTAAGATAGCAATATAGCGACTTACAATAAAATATTGAATCAACTTCGAGCTTATTTCAGAGGTGAAAACTTCTTCATGCTAGATCTGATACAAGAACCACGAGTAAAAGAAGATTTACTTGTTGATATAATACCAAATAGAGCTTTGAAATATGGGAAACATTGTTAGGTAAATTTTGTGTGAAATATGAAACACAATGGAAGATATTGCAGCGGAAGATACCACGCTAAAGATGAAGAGAATTCTCTTCCAGGATAAACATTGGACGATTATTCTTAACAACGAGAAATATAGCACGTATTTCAAAAACAGAAACAAGATAAAGATGTCTCTTGTTTGTAATGACTATTCGGAATATTTTGATAAACTTTCTTTGATCACAATAGAGCTCGTTGAAACTAATGATAATCTTTATAATCCAATATCGCAAAACAAATAATAAAAAAATTACAGTAGATGATGAACTAAAAATATGTTACGTTAATGAGTCAATAGTTTCTCATGGAAACTTTATCAACATGTTAGAACCTGATTCTCTTATCAGTCGTAAAATAAATATGTACTTGTTCTGTCATGATGATGGGAGTTATATTATTGCAAAAGCTGAAACGTTAAAAATATCTCGAGCAAGTCTCTAGCAATTTTATGTGATATATGAGTAGTCTTTATTAAGGGGTGTTTCTGGATCATACCCTATTTTGCTTGACGACGGCGACGATTCAATAACATGTCCTCGACGAGTAAACGATTATGAAATAAATTTTGTTGACTCAACAAAGTTCTTTTCATATTTGTTTAGACTAACTTGAGGGGCTATGGGGGGGGGGGAAGAATCATGTTGTCGTCAACTACAAAATAGGGTTTTGGCCCAGAAACCCCCTTGTAAAAGACTACTGGTGATGCCTTCTGGGGATCGGTACCTTTATTTGATATCCGCAGCAATGATGATGTAAAACGGGATAGTACAAATTCGTCTGTTGTAACAACCGACATTTAATAAAATCTACGTTCTTGTGAATGTGTTCCACTTCGATGATTTTTGTCAAAATATCGGGATGAATGGATCGATGATATTTATATACTAAAGGATACACATATCGATGTATTGGATTTGCTCTCCTTGAGATTCGTCAACCTACTATATCCACCTTTTCAACCAATATATATGTCACATTCTCAGCCAATATTTCAGCCACTGATTCAGGTAATAATTCACTCACGCTTTTAAGAATACCGTAGATATTCTAATAGAATCCCCTTCTAATAAACACACACACACCCCTTTTTCCACAAAAAATAGATTCCTACCTTATCCAGGCTGATAGTCCGTATATATCCACAATGGTATGTCCTAATAATTACAACAGTACATGAGTATCCAGCGACTGTTAGAAAAATCATTTACGAACAGGCCACCACCACCCTCGCGGAAATTGTACCGCCCAGGCGGCTTCTATTACAATAACTACGGTATTCTCCACTGGCTTGTCCATTTATGTTCGGCTCATTATTTCAATACTTCCATGACGTCTGGGAAGTACTTACAGAAATAGAATGAATTACTATCAGTTATCAAGAATGGAGGATACCAATAGATCATTATGTTAGTATCTGTAGGTATATTACGTTTAGTTTACCAAGCTTTTTTGTGCCATTACAAGGGAATCGAACCTTTGTAGCTAAATTTTATGAATGCATTGACGGTAACGCTGGCAAGTTTATTCACCTGTTTTCCATACTACTAATCATAAGATTTAAAAAGATAATTTAAATTTTATTATTTGAAACAATTTAATATTACCTTTTTACAGTAAAGCTACTAGAGATACCGTTAGTATTGTAACAAATTAAGAGGCAATAGGGCATAACTGTTACGAGTCTATGCTCTTAAATAAGTAACAGAAAAGAGTGAAATACAACAAGCTTTGTAAAATTCAATAAATAATTTATTTTCCTTGAGCACAAAGTGAAAATGAGAAAAAAAAGAACTTACGGTATTGCGAATTAACTCCCAAAATAATCCAATAATTACAGACACAAGACCTAATAATTTAAAGTCCTGAATAAAATTCAGTACGAGTCCAGAATAAATCCCAAAACTGATGGTGATGATATGTCTGTGGTAGCTTGTAGAGTGTTGTTGTTGAATCACAGCAATATAATTCCAGGCTTGAATTCACTATAAATTCCAGTGAATATCTCTATCCAAGAATTTTATCAGAGCACTATTGTAATTTGCATGGAACATAATCACTTGAATTTAATAATTTGAAGAAATAAAATTTCCAGCCCAAAAATGAAATACTGGACACAACATATAATTCAACTTTAAAGTGCTAGGTCTTAAAGCGCAACTGAAAAAAATCCTCTCTGCTACAAGAATATATAGTTCTCTACTTGACCTCAAAAAAAAAAAAAAAAAAAAAAAAAAACCATTACCTATTGGAAAATAACCTTCTAGAAAGACCCTGATGTTTACAAAATAAAAACCATAACCTGGATTACGTAAAATACACTAAGGAAATTCCAAAACCTAGATCCAGACCCAAATAAACATATTTACTTCAATTAATAATAATACCGAATTTAATCCCATACACACAGAGAATAATTTAGCTATGTATTTGTTTATACAGAATAAAATTTTAAAAAGAGTAAATTCAAGTCAAGCAGAAATGAACTCAGTTTTGGACAAGGTCAAGTCCAACATACAATGTTGCATTACAATAGCATGTAATGAAATTAAAAATAATTAAAATAAAACTAACTAACAAACAGAGCAAATTAAATATACATAACAATAACACATATGAATACATTGTTCCTGGTATGGATACAATTCATTTTTCTATTTATGTATTGATAAATCCATGTTCATGTATACGAATGCTGGTTTCTACATAGGATTTCTAGCTGGCACTGTTAATAAATCGTATTCAATTGAACTGTTGCGAATTTGATGAATACGAGTAATTAATGCTGATGTAACGTTTTGTTAGCTGTGAATCGAATAATAATAATAATAATAATAATAATAATAATAATAATAATAATAATAATAATAATAATATTAATATTAATATGAAACGATTGGGAGAGGTACCAACAATTTAGGGTTTCTCGAGACAATGACATGACAGACAAAGCTGTAACGAAAAGAGAAGACTGAGGAGTACACTTGAACTGTTGTGTAAGAACCAGTCACTACAACAACAAAAAACGGTAACAGCATGTTTGTAGTCATTGAAAAAGGACATCAGTCACTAAGCGGCTGGAATCCAGGACAAAAAGAACATTTATAAACCGTCTTCAAGCCTTTATATTATTCAGTTTGTCAAATGTCTGTTCTGCATCTTCTTAACGCAATTATAATATATGTTTCTGAAATGATTTAATTGCTCTAAATAAATTGAGAGATAACTTTGTTTTGAATATGGCTTTATGATTTTTCGGATTTTTTAAAGTCTACTGCCGCTGATAGTGACTCTATTTTATTTTCCACAATAGTTTTAACAAGATGGCATTTTATTCAAACGAAATAATATCTTGTTCAAACAAAATGATATCTTGTTTAAGCGAAAAAATATCATCTTTGAGAGAAAAAAATCTACTTTTAGCAAGATAGTATCATGTTTTAACGAAATAAGATCTGGTTTAAACAGGATAATAACTTTGTGACACTGTCCATCGACCGTAAAAGTCAATCGTCGACTAAATATACTGGGTGGCTCTGAGTTTAAATGTCAGAAGGTAAATGACATTTTAAGTGTCCATTTCACCAAACGTTGAAATGTACTAGTGCAATAATAATAATAATAATAATAATAATAATAATAATAATAATAATAATAATAATAATAATAATAATAATAATTATTATTATTATTATTATTATTGTTATTATTAAATCTGGTAGTGGTAGCATTGTCATCATTTTTTTCCGTTTTATTATTATCCTTCATATATTTATTTATTGAGAGATGACAGCCAAAGAAGAGAAAGACATATTGTAATTAAAATTTCCTACATCGTACATCTCCAGGATGCAATGGCTGTAGTATGCGATTTATGCACTGCTCAAGAAACGTGTTTTTATGGTGGCTTTCATTTGAAAGAAACTACATTAAAGGAATAAAATGACAATAAGGGTGACACGCACTGTGTTCCGAAATTCATCCTGTTAGGAAACGGTAAACCATCTCCATCTCTCGCCATATTCTTGTAATTGTGATGGAACACTTTAAGTAGCTTCCTTTCTCATGGAACAGGTGTAAGAGATGATACACTTAACTTTATCTTTTTTTTCCACGAAACTAACAATAAACAGTGCAGAGCTTAATTGCCTGTCACATTGTGATGATAATGGACTGGAGCATCATATTCTTGAGTGACAAAAAGTCAGAGGCTCTTTAGAGTGCTGACTCTCAGGTCAACCACACTGATCCAGAAAGAATGTATTACAGGTGCGCGTCCAAATTCTGGTCAGGAATTCTCGGTCAAGGAGGTTTGGTCCATAGTAATGTGTTATCAAACTTGTAACAACATCATCAACAACAACAACGATAATAATAATAAGTAATATTGCATAATATCTCTTTTGCTGTGCTCAGATAAACCACTTTCCTCCTGAATCTAAAAATAAATTGTGGAATAGAAGAGAAATTCAATCAGAAATAGTTCAAATATTAGATGATTTTAGACGTGGTAGTTGTATTGTGGCAGTTGCAGTAGTAAAAATAGTAGTAGTAGTAGTTGCAAGTGTTGTTTTCGTTGCTATAGAACCATATGTATTTACTTATAAGTGGAGTCAAACTGCAAACAAAAAAGATCTTGATCTGCCGCAGCATAACGCGCCTGCAGACTTGGGTCCATGTTGTTTGTTCTACTGATTACTCCTAACAAACTGCACCGACCAGATCTGCAGGCGCATTATGCGACGGCAGATCTGGGTCGTTGCATTTTGCAGTTGAATCCGTCTCATAAGCGAGTGCATACGGTAGTATTTGTGGAAATAGTAGTGGCTATAGCGGGAGTAGTAGAAGTTGCAGTAGTGGTAGTAATATTTAGTAGTGTTAGTATTTGCTGTACTTTTTATAGCTCATCCTTTCAGACTGGTGTATATTGGATTCCTCGTATACCTCAGCGCCTTCCGTCATAGTCTTGTGAATGTAACTTGTAGTTTTTGATGGATTGCTCTTAAACGTTGTCGTCGTCTGGAGATGCGCCTGTAAACAAATCACAGTGTTCACGCTATCTCACGATTCGTAAGGAATGTGGTTGAGATCGATTAAAAAATCTCACTAAATTGCAATTTTTATCTAAATTACTGTAGTTTTTGGCACATTTATTGCACTTTTTGTCTTTGCTACAGTGTATAAGAAAATACAGACAACTTGTCTAAAATTGTCTTTCTGTGTTACTCTTACATAACATCATCACCATCAACAAATGATAAAGCTGACAAAAATCACTCGGCTCGTGCGATTTGGATGAGGGTTAGTGCCTTCTGTGACTCGCAGTTTGATGCCGTAACAGTATCTTGCAGATGCAACTTATGTTATTAATTTACATGGAACTTTATACATATAATAGTTTTCATCAGATCTCCATACTGACAAATCAACTGAGCTTCAGCAATTTTGTGTGAGTTATTGCCCTTTTTATTTACAGCTGTTTGCGATGTTTGACAGGTTATTAATGGGTTTCTGTCATACTAGGTACAATTTATGGCTATCATCTGGAAAGGCTCATATTGAACAATTCATTTATGCAGCTTATATTTGTAAGAGTTATTGCCCTTTAATGTCTTAAAGGTTTGGAGCAATACATGACGCAATCGTGTGATTGGAATTAATCCATCAATTATTGGTCGATTTCAGTGATATTTGTACATACATACATACATACATACATACATACATACATACATGCACACATACATACATACGCTTGAGTTAGTGGCAGTTTTATTTTATAAAGTGCAGATGTACTCACACAAAGCATTATTTCGATTTGAGAGAGAGAGAGAGAGAGAGAGAGAGAGAGAGAGAGAGAGCAAATAAAACGAAAAGTTTTTGTGTTCGTGTGTTGCTGTTGTTGTTATTATTGTCGTTCTGTTTAAACAAGCTCTCATCTTGTGTCACGGCATTAATCAACCAATGTCTTGAAAGGAATACAGGCATGTTTTGAACACAAGCAGCACGAGACGTTTTTCCAAACTCTAATTACCAGTAATAATTGGAGGGGGGAAGGGGAGTGTATTACATTTTAGTGAAACCGTTTTATTTTTCAGCTCATGAATATGTATGTTAATGCACGTTATATTTATGGCATTTATTGTTTCTTACATGATTAACAATCGCATTTTAGACCAATTTCTATTGGCTAATGCTGCCCAGATTTGGAAAGAAAATGGGAAGAGTTAACAACGTGGGAAGTGACGATTAAAGGTCATATCGGCCACCCTTTATACTGCTACTGTTACCTAAAGCATTGACAACGCTAACGAGTATGCAAGGACTGAAAATCGCATGCGTTAGAGTTGTTAGATACTGTCTGTCATCCATTGTAAACCAGCGACATAAATTCGTTCTCGTATTTCAACGCCCAAATTCAGTGCTCGGAAATGTATGCTGCGTGCAAATATGAAATGGCGATCGTATATTTGTAGTAGTAGTAGTAGTAGTAGTAGCAGTAGCAGCAGTATGTAAACAGTGATACTAGTTAGAGAGAAGAAGTAGGAATAGACGGCAAAAAGGACGACCATGATGTGAAAAGACGAAGAGGAGCGGAAGGAGTGTCTGTTATAAATTATTGGGCACTATAAGAGTCGGAAGCAAGATAATACTTCGGACTGATTGCCGCAACTATCCTTATGCACTATCGAAACTATCGATCTGGGATTAAACATCATGGCCTGTTCATTGTCGGTAATTTCAACGGGCATAACATAGCTTTGTCTAGTAATAATTTCGGGCTAATTAAATGGATTTAAAGAAAATCCCAAACATAATTGGTGCTAAAAGGCTGTGATGTTTATGGCTTCCTTCACATCCTCATGTGGTAGCATCGTCAAATTTACTGACGTGGTACCGAATGGTTCAATCCGTTGGAAAAAATCGACGATGATGTTGGAAGTGAAGTAATAAGCGTTCGTCAATTACTTTTTTTTTGGGGGGGGAGGGTGTCAAGAAGAAGAGCAGCAGCATTGGTAGTAATATAGCATTAGCAGCAGCTAATGTTTTGTAATGGATAATATTGCTGGTTTCTTGGTAGTAGTAATTGTATCAGCAAAAGCAGCAGATGTTTTGCAATAGGTAATGCTGCTCGGTTGGAAGTGGTGATGGTAGTAGTAGTAGTAGTAGTAGTAGTAGTGTAGCACCAGCAGTGGTGTTGAGGGTAGTAGTAGAAAATGTAGCACCAGTGGTACCACCTTTGCTGTTGCGTTGCTCTTGTTGTCTTAAGAACAGCTGAAGAAGTACTAGCGACAAGAATAGTTGTGTCGTCGTTCTAACGTCTTTGTTTCAATAGCAATAGTTGCAATAGTATTGGCGGGTACAAATAATATTTTTTCCGGGGGTGGGGATGGAGGCGTGAGCACGTCATAGTGAACGTGTATTATTAATAGTGGTAGTAGCAGCGTTAAATAGACAATAGTAACTTTAGAGACCGATACAGAGTAACTTAAGTAGAAGTAATAGTAGAAGAGGCAGTTGAAGTAGCAGTGATAGCAATAGTCATATAAATAGTCGTGGAAGCAGATGCCGCAGTACTATAGTAATCACCTACGAATACAAAAACAAAAACATTTTGTATTCCCTACGGATTTAAAAAACGAAAAGTATCAACGATATATGTACATAAAAAATGCACAAAACTTAGTCAAATCTTTCATCAATTTCTAAGTTCTCACGTGGTTGTTGATTGGGGTATTCTATCACTGTCATATTGTTCACCTTTTAATCCAAACAGGAGTTCCATCATATTTGCCAGGAGAGTCTATTTTGCAACAAGAGGAGTTATGTTGTTCATAAACTTCGATAAACTCGCAATAATTCCGCAAATTTCTGTGACTTTGGGAGTCGCGTCTTTTAACCCCATTGACATAAGAGTTACACCACTTGCCCTTTTAATTTTTGGAGAAATATTAAAACGAGACTTTGCAAATATTTTTTGATGCAGACGACAGAGAGTTTACCTTATGTGGATGCATTGTCCTATAAAACTCACCCCGTCACTTAAGATGGACTTTTCCTGCAACCAGAAAGAAATTCGATAATGAGCATTATATCCTTGATGCTTTTCGTTGTTTTAAATCGCATGGGATGAACAAACTGCCGGAGGATCGGGGTGGGCTATTACTAAAACAGTCGTTTTGTAGTAGCAGTAGTTACTAAGACAGTGAGAAGCAAAAGAAGTGGTGGTAATATTATATGTAATTAATCATCGTCGTTATCGTCGTCGACGTAGTAGTAGTAGTAGTAGTAGTAGTAGTAGTAGTAGTCATAGCAGTAGTTGTAGTATTAGTTGTAATTATAGTAGTTCAAATAGTAATAGTAGTAGCAGTGGTGGTAGTAGAGCGGATGACCACTGCTATCGTTGGTAGTGCGAGAGTATTGTGTATTACAGTCATGTTGAAAACTTGTTACTTGACAAGTTGGAGCAGCTCCGACACCTTGATGTCTGCTGTATAACATAATATTTAAATTAGTCATAACTTTAAAATGTCTCATTCATCTGTTGTGATATATTCAGTTTATATTGATGTTCTGTTGTTTGTAATATTTTCATTGAATGCTGATATTTTATTGTACGTTTCACGTTTTCGGTTTATGCTTACATTTTATTTCATTTTGGACACGTTTCTTGCTATAATAAAGATCGAGATTTTACATGAAATGTTATGCTAATAAGGAGGCGGATCTAACTTTGTTCTGTCGATCGATCCATCAAACTGATGTAGGGAGAAGGAGCCGCAAAGAAGTAGCTTTGACTGGCGGTCGATAAAGTAGTGGTTGTAAGAAAAGAAATCGCGTGCGCACATTGGTGTTAACCATCTGATAGAACAGGAAGGCAATATTCTTGTTGTAAACGTTGCTAGAATTATTTTTGTAACTATTGAACAGTAAATATCGTGAAGTAAGACCCCTTATTGTGCTGCATTGACCACACATGCAGTGGTGATTAGACATTAGCATCATGTCATCCCATCATGCTAGCAATATCACACAAATGTTTGTTTGATATGAAATTGATGAAACTAGTTGAATAGAGGTATATGCCACGAACTGATTGCACTAGAGACATATGTAACTTTTCAACAAGATTTATAAGTTTCGTGTCTAATAAAGACAAATTTGATATTCTCTTTAGCAAATCACGCTTAGGATATTAGACGTTGCTGTGTGGCGTTGCTAATTGTTGTTACAATATATCGTACGGTTTGTACAACGTGTCGTCATGACACCAAAAAAGTTGACCGTTGTGTGATAATAAACAAAATACATGTTTATGTCTGTGTCCAGAACGGTGTTTTCTCTTGTCACCTTCTTAATAATAATAATAATAATAATAATAATAATAATAATAATAATAATAAAATAAATAAATAACAATAAAAATCATTGAATAATTCCAGATATTATAAAATGACCAAAAGGACACATTTGGTGGACTATTTGGTCCCTTATTAATATTATTTTACATAAGAAAAACTGTTACTTCACACATATTTGCGATAGTTTCTAATTATTTAGAAGGTGTGGTATTCTCAGGATATATACGGTGACCTAACCGGTGGTGCTATTATAAAATTTTGAATGACAACAAGGTAGTGGTAGCTTTATGATGTAAGACGAGAATTTCGTCTTCAGGCACAGCACCTGCCGAATACTCTCTGCCGCTTTATAAGATTTACTTTACAATGGGGCGACAACTGATCAAAATAATTTTACTTCATCGGGTTTTCAAATCTGCCAGTTTATGAAATCTTATGTGCATTCAAGCTATTGTATTAACACTGTTTTCTGAAGAATGCTATCATATTGTTCAAGACAGGGGCCTTTTTTAAGTTGGGGCAATATGAAGCTCTCGCAAAACGTAATTAAAGAAAGCATAACGTTTATGAAACATATTAAAGAAATCACAATAATGGCGTCTTAAAACTGTCGAGCAATTCAGAGAAGCTAAAACATAAGTTTATAATAAAAAAAGATGGAGTACAGTTGTTTCGTTGAATGATATGTTATGTATTTACGACATTACTCCAGTGCTTGAGGAAACATATTTGGAAAGTAAATTTCGATAAAATAAAAGGCAATGTCATTCGTATAATTGCATATTTCATGATTTTATGAAGTCATCATATTCATTTGTTGGTAGTTGTTCTTGCGAATGAAAGAATAGTGCAGTGATGGACATCTCATATGGTAACTTTTTATTGATCACGAGCTTTTTGATTTCGTGACACATTTTCTTCACATATTTATCTGACCTAAATGAGTGAAATTTTTATATTACTTGCAAAATTCATTAACATGTGTGCCGATTAACTTAGCCTTTAAATCTCCAGCACTTTCCTTGTATGCTTGTAGCACGCCGAATACATCGTCGTAATTGAAGTTCCAGGCATCCTAATAATTTCAGCATAAAAATTTGTATCTTCAGCACAGGTACAGAATGAGTCTATATCGGCTAAAAGAAGTTACATGTTATCATTGTCTTTTTTTAAAAAAAACTTGTTTCAGTAAAACCCGTAAATAAAACATTTGATGTACTCTGCGAACTGATATGCTCCAAGTAAATAAAACAAGGGGTCAAGAGAATTATGCATTACCTTATTTAGTTTAACTCTGAAATAAGGGAAGCCATGAAAATGAATGATTTTTTTCGCAAAAAGCGGGACAAACCAAGTTACCAAAAAACACAGAAACCGAATACAGTGCTAAAATGTGCCATTTTTCATGAACAGAATAAAATTGACAGCAGAAATATATGGAAACATTTTCGTAACTTTAATTCCAGTTCATAAATTGTTTATTTTCCTTCAGAGTTAAAACGCGGTAATCAGCATAGCACAGTGCCATTAAATGTTGGACACGACCTAAATAACTATCACATTTTTAACTTCAGTCCTTGGAGAAAACATTCTTCTACAATATTTTTCACTCCTTATAGAACTGTGCTTGGAGTCAAATGTCCAGTCTCATATAATTTCAGATCCTTTACCTATGTTTCAGGATGTTATAGATAAAACTGATGGCACTAAAGCAAAAGGACTACATGAAATCGCACCAAAGCTACACCAACTATCAGCACAACTTGCTGCCCCTTCAACTGCTAGCTTGATAAATACACGTATTGATACGGGAATCGTTGCAGCTAATTTGAAAAAGCCAAAGTGTTCCCTGTCTTTAAACAAGGTGATGGATCGTTAGCAAACAATTATCGACCAATATCAATTTCACCAGCCATATCTTCGACGATTTTTAAAGAAATTTAATCTTCTACATAACTTACAATCAGGTTTCAGAGAAAAGCATTCATGCTAATCTGCTTCACCAAACTTGGTTGATACATGGCAAGCAGCCCATATGACGGGAAAAGATTCGGAACAATTTCTTTTTTTTTTTTTTTTTTTTTGAAAAAAACAAAACACTTTGACCTGGTAGGTCATGAAACACTCATGAAAAAATCCAAGCCGTACAAAATCGGTCATAAGTTGGCTTGCATGGTTTCATTCTTACCACCTAACAGGAAGGCAACAGTGAGTCTCTGTGGCCAATGTTACATCTTTGCAATACGTGAAACAGTGGAGTCCCCCAGGGTTCTGTTCTTATCCCTTTGCTCTTTTCTTTACTGATTTACCTCTTCATTTGAGTGCCAGTGAAACTAACTTTGCGGACGACATAACCTTACATGCCCTTTGAGTGACATAATGCCTTCCCTTGAACACAATTAACAAGACGCTGTTACTTTTCTACTGTGCTGAGAAACTAATAAATGCATTTAAACACAGAAGCGATCTTTTGACAATTGAATCAAGACGAAGATTAAGGAAATTAGAGGATGTCAAAATATTCGTTCACGAAACTAAATTCAAGTACAAAATAAATTTTAGATGTAGTTTTTGAGAGGCATTGATCGTGGAAAAATAAAATAAAAGACGTATTCTGTGGTGTCAAATGGAATATATGTTCTTTCTCATTATGTCATAGCACAAAGAAATGGAGGCATAGTTACTCACCACCACATTCCTATCTCCCAAACATACATGAATATATTAAGTTTTAATCTAATGTGTGTATGTATATGTGTGGTATATATATGTATATTTAATGATTACGTATGACTATCAGACATAATAGTTTCGTTTGCACATAATATATTGCATTAATAGGTTTAATATTCTATTATTAAGGACTACCTGTTGATTCAGAATATAACTTATTATCCTCAGAAATTATTATTATAATACAAGTTGGTTGATTGAATTCTCTTGTTTGTATAACTTCCTACCATTAAATTATCGTTCTCCTTGCCAATGATATGGATTTTTGAACTTTTCCTTACTTCTTTTCATCTGTTTTAATAGTTGTCTTCTCGAGTTACTCATCAGTACGAGAAAGTCTTTTTCGAAAACGTTAGAAGTTATTTTCGGGGGGGGGGGGGGGGGTCCTCCAACACGTATTAAGCTCAGTAAACGATTTCAACCACAATTATGGGCTGCAGGGCCGGTGGGTGGAGTTATGTTTGTTCTTCGATGTACAGAGTAAATTTATGTAATTTAGTCGGCTAGGTTAGGTGTAACAAGATAACCGGGTTGGGTTTCGGATTTGCAACAACACTTTTGATGGTCACACAAATAAAATGTTTATTGATGTACGACTTGAAATGAGAAAAGAATATTGATTAGTACGTGCGTGTGTAAGATCCAAATATTGGACAAGTTAACATAATCCGCACGAACCTAAAAATGCAACAAATGTAAATACAAATAAATGACCTTACACAGTACAAGGACAAACGTGAACAATTTTTACACGATGAAAAGAATGACACGTTTTACTCAAATAGTAAAAATGATGTATTCACTCAAATAGTGAAAACTGACTTATTTTATTCAAATGGTAAAATGATGAATTGATTGGACAGATATCATACAAAAATATCTTTTACACTTTCAAAATAATGGGTATAACAAACCCCAAAATTAGCCCATGGCTAAAAGATTACATACATGAAGTAACACAAAACACTCCCGTCAATATCACTTGGCTACCAGTCACACTGGTCAATGAAGCAGGCATCATTATAGGTAGTCACCGACCACCATTCAGTTCCTTGGTCGATCAAGCAATCAGAGCCCACCAATCCGGTCAGCAACGCCCAATCATTTCCTACTCGACCAGCAACACTTCACTCAGCTCTACGGCTGCTGTGGTTAATTTCTACGGTTAGCTCTATAGCTGGTACCACGACGACTACGGTCACCATGGATCACTCTGGTCAGCTGAAAATACATCTAACACCGTGAACTAAGCATGACACGGGCATATAAGATAACACGTAATATACGATAACACGGTAAGTTATACAAATTACATTATCAGTACAGCATTACAAAACAGGTTCAGAAGTGAACCTGTGTCCGATAAGATTCCTATGGTACTAAACGTTTCTTAAGAAAATGCACCTTTATATTGCTAATATAAATCTCTTGCTAAGTCACAAACACGAATAGAAAATATTTGCGTTATACTACGCAAGCCAAAGCTACATTGAAACCATACAAAAATAAACGTGTTAGTACGTACATAGCTCTAACTTACAATATACATAAGACATTAATAAGTAACTTACATACCTCTGCAGCTGAAGATGTGCAAGTCCCTAAGTATACTGCTTACTGACAAGACGTTCGTATTGTGAAAATATCATCTTACTGTGAGGTATTTATACACAGACGATGTAGCCTACATCGTCTGTGCGCTGGAAGAATTCGGTTTTTCCTATCGAAAGCACTTCGCACGTGCTGCATAGGATGAACTGAACTCACTGTCTCGAAATATTGTACAATATATATAAATCACCCTCGGGCATCGTTGTACACAAGAAACGAAACCCGAGTACATGTATTTAATAAATAGAGGGATTTATACAATTCAGTGACATTGGGTTTCCTTCCTCTCTTTGCATATATCCAGTATCATCACATGGGGAATATTTATCAACATAAAGTTTCTCTTCCCATTCAAGTTTCCCATTGTTCGCCAATCTGAATTTTTATACTTAGCACAAATATACAAATTATCAGTGTTTATATACATGTGAATAATGTAGGCATTGATCAGCCATATCCTCCATCATCTTTGAATCTGTCCATCTTCGTGCAAGTCAAATTCATGATTCGATTTTACGTAGCTATGATAGATCACACTAATCCGTCCCCTAACACCGCTCTCGAATTAACATTTTCAAACTTATCATAATATTTATTTTATACTTACACTATTCAAAACTGAGTGGCACTAGTCGTCAGGGTGTGACTGAATCAGCCTTGTTCGATACACATGATAAAGGATGATACAGCAGAGAATAAACTATACATAGTTAGTATGTGAAGTTTTAACGCCGTGACGAGCGTTGCCCTAGATTGTGTGGCATACGATGATAGTTATATTAGTATACCATTTCACGATGGTTGTATAATAGATTATATGGAAGCATAATGCTACCTCGACATGACGAGATATTGCCTATTTCATACGTCATTATAACGACGTATTTTACGTCAGCAAGGTCCAGTTGTGCCCCAGTTGAATCAAAAATATACCTACAATATTTAATGACAAATAATGCACTTACCAGCCAGAAGGAATCATTTATCCGTCAGCACATTAATCCATAAGCAAATTTCACTGTAACACTTGCCATATTTCCAAGACAGAAAAATACGTTTTCAAAGAACCCGTGAACTTGAAAGTTTAGCACATGGTTATCCGCTAGGGCCCGTATTTGGAGGGTCTTTTATACACGGGGATAATTTTACAGTCAATATTAAGGACAACACAAGTATGTCACAAACAGTTTCACCTCCTCCAAACAAAAGGAGAGTTATATACGATAGTGACACATATCTCTAATTACCCATGAATAATCTGATACAACATGTTACTTTTCGTTACAGCTTGTACCAAGTATAGACCATTCTTAATGAGATCATCATGAATATTAATGTATCGCGAAAACGAGACTTAGCTAGGCAGATCGAGAAAAATACAGCGTCCTACTGTACATCGAGTAACGATCTGAGCTGTTTGCCAGATATTTCTTTTGCATTCGTTGAGAATTTCATCACGGGTGCCTCCAGCAGTTCAGGGAAGGAACAGATGACAAAAGGATTCAAGTATTACAGTGAGGGATATGCCCATTCTCTTAAACGTAAGTTGATTTACGTCCTATCTTGAGTGTCCTTTTTCTCTACAGCACACAAAATACAAGTTAACGATAGAGAAAAGAAACTATTTAAAGCATGAATTTTGTTTCTGATTAGGTATGGTTTAAATGTACAGCTATGATCAATCAATACTGTTGTCAAAACACGCGGCCAGAATAATACATTTACAAAATGTGCATAGTGACACATACTGCCCTTTTAACCAACCACGCCCCCCAAACCAGTAGAGACTTTATGGTGTGCTTTAAATAGTTTTGGGTACATGTCGGCATGCTTGCATTTTAATTTGTATCAGAAGTGCACAACCTGGTTGTTGTTATGGTGCTTGCTGCTTTTAGTGCCTGGGGGTGGGAGGGACTGGGATTTTCCCTTTAAATGACATATTTTTTCTTTTCTGAATCATTTGTCAACTGACAATATGGATATATGATTTTATTCATATATATATATATATATATATATATATATATATATATATATATATATATATATATATATATATATATATATATATATATATATATATATATATATATATATATATATATATATATATATATATATTCAAAGTACCCTGTCCCCAAACATACAAGTTGGTCCATTATTTATGTGAACTTCTTCATTGATTATAATTAATACTATTTTTGTGGTGTTGGTAGATGGATGAATGTTAACACCCAATATGTAAATGCAGACATTAGATAAAGTAAACATAATAGGGAAGACTCGTGTCTAAACAATATAAAATTTTGTCATTTTATGTATGGGATATTCTATTAATCTGTTTATTAAAATAATTTTCTCTTTAATGTTCAGTTTATAAAGATATTCGTCACGATTTTTTCCCTTGCCAGTATCAATTGTAGCAGCCATTGTTGCGAGGTAAAATGAAGCTGATACCTAGATTAGCCTCGTTTTGGATTTCGTTGACCCAGGGTCACATGAATGCATGAATACATTCTATAACTACAGTAGAGCTGAATACCCAGTATCATTTCATTATTTACGATATAACTTTACAAAATTGGAACTGATGAAAATGAAACAGTTTCTTGTAATAAATATTAATTATTTATTGTTAAGTTCATATAACATCCATATATCAAATGTGATAATACCTCATTTCTATGCGACGTTTTATGTTGTTATTTTTCTTTGCTCATGCATAAAAACTGTGTACTTCGGATGACACGGTCACGCCACAGTCCTCATTAACATATTTGTATTAATGCACCGCATATAAGCATTTGCGCGTGAACTATATTGCACAAATGAGGAGTTCTTTTTTACTTTAAAGGAAAATATTGGGTGAGGAAAAGGATCTACTTTGGGATTTGGACCGAGACAAGGAAATACCAGTCGTGGGGTTACATTATATGTCTCCCCACTCGGCAAGCCTCGTGGGAAGACAAATAATGTAACTCCTTGACTGGGATTTCCTTGTTTCGGTCCAAACCCCAACATAGATTCTATATTTGTCATAATCGCTACAAAATCATGTTAACACACTGCAATTATTATCTCGTCTTACTGACGTACATGACGTCGTCTTGATCACCCAAATTCTACATAACCAAGGCAACACACTGCAATTATTATCTCGTCTTATTGACGTACAGACGTCGTCATGATCATCCAAGTCAACAAATCTCATTAAGACGATAGCTTCTTAATACTCCCATAAGATCATGTTTGAAAAGGAATTTTTAAGAACTGACCATTCATTCGTTATGTTCATTGAAGTAAGAACGGGGGAAAAACCGCTGAGCAAACTTATTTCCCGCGAAAAATGCAGGGGGGTTGGGGGTTGGGGGGTAGGCATACTTCAGTGATCATAACAAAATAAACTAAACTGGTCGGTCTTTATAATTAAATTTTAATCTAATAATGATAAAATAAAGAAAAATCTTTTTAATAAATTGTGAAATACAGTAAACCATTCTAACCTTGTCTGGTCGTGCACGAATACATCAAAATAGCAACTATGATCCTTAATTTGCATACACCCAATGCAAAGACGGAAAACAGTTCCCTGATAACTAGATACAAAGAGACCTTTGGTCATTAAGTCATTTACGAGCAGTCTCCACTGGATTATATAGTGCAAGTACCTAATGGAAAAGCCACGGTGGAAAAAAACGTATATGATGAAAATGCAACACTAATTTCGAGATCAAAATTCGGGAGTAGCTCCGACTTGTTCTATCTAGTGTAAAACATTCGCTGTTAGAGAAAAGGGGTTTTATCATTGGCTGTTATAGAAAAGGGGTTTTATTTATCATCTTTGCAATATTGTATGCACTTTACTGGAAATAAAAAATAGGTCTACTTAACAGAATATTATTTGCACAGAGAGAGAGAGAGAGAGAGAGAGAGAGAGAGAGAGAGAGAGAGAGAGAGAGAGAGAGAGAGAGAGTTTGTGGGTCGGTTGTACTGTTGCTAAAGCAGAATAATGACTTAGATCAACTGTAAATATATTAAAATATTTTAATCATCATTACTTATGGATATCATCAATACACATAAAAAATCATTTATAAAGAACAAAGGCAGTTATTGTGTATGTTTCCCCCAAAACATATCCTCAACAAATGTCAAATGAAGGGGCCACAGATAATTTATACCTATGTATTTTTATCAACATCAACTGTGGAAGTATGTGATTGCATGTATGTAATCTAATGTGTGTGTGTGTGTGTGTGTGTGTGTGAGAGAGAGAGAGAGAGAGAGAGAGAGAGAGAGAGAGAGAGAGAGAGAGAGATTGATTGCCTACATTTTGATCGATTCAACCTTCTAACCTTAAGCTTTATATTCTCTGGGTCTTATTATGGGTTTTGAATCGCGGAGTCGTCTTTTCATTCACAGCATTATTTAGTACACACTGTAATCGTGATAGGGTCAGATTGCCCTCGTTCTTGGTGTATAGCAACATTACGTCAGCGAAGCTTGCAAATTTTTTACACAATCCTATGTGAATGTCTTAAAAATATGTGCCAGTGAGACGAAAGAATTATATTTTTTCCGATTAATACACGTACAAATAAATGAAATTCAAAAGGTCTTGCCAGTCAGATTGCTAGAAATCGTAATGACGAAAGAAAAATTGAATTATTATATCGCAAAAGCAAACACGGCGTGTTGGCGATTCAAATGACTCCTGTTTATATCTGATGTCTTTTACACCGATTTTATCATGCTCTCACAATCGAAATATTCTCGGCTTGTCTCATCGCATACTTAAATAATGACAGCCCCTGATGTAAATAATAGCAATTTTGAACTACCCTCAAGCCGTGGGTTATTACGTCATTATAAATGCATAGTGTCACAATGAATAGATGATGTGTGATTAGTCGCAAATATTTGAAATCAAATGGTTTCTTCAATTGTTTCATTACAATGGCGCAAGAATATCTGCACATTTAATCTTTTCGTGTTATTTCTACAACTTTGTAATACAAGTTTAAAAAAAAAAGCATATTGAAGAAATCATTCGGTTTCAGTTGTCAGCAACTATATAATGCCAGTAAAATCAAATTGCTCTTTCCACATTGTAATTCTCTAATGGGTCATAATTATCTATTGTTATGTAATGTCTACATGCAATCGTTCAAATATTATTTTGAGATTAGCCTATACATAAATTCATAATGAAAGAACAGCGTTAAAAATAACATTGAACAACGTTTTAACCATCAATGAAACATCTACACTTCAGTTTGTACTGCTATACCTGCAACAACTGAATCAAAACAGAAAATTAAGATTTCATTCAATTTCAGCAGATGCAAACTATATTGTTATAGTATGCCACAAACTCCCCCAGCTTTGTTGGGGGTGGGTTGTAGTGGATTATGGTTATCGTTATCTAGAGGGTGATCGCCGACGGTGTAATTGCCCGGATCGAGTAAATATCAATATAAAGTGTGAAACTTATAGGTGGAATAGATAGAGATCTGAGCAGATATATCAAACAGAATGACACGAGCCCCCGTACATGTAAAGACAATAAATTTAATAAAAATTCATAAATAATTGTGATAATACATTACATTAGGAAGATACACTTCTTTTGAAGCAAATCATTCAACGAATTTCAAACACAAATATACTTATACAAATAGCCGATCTGTTTTAAGTGATAGAATTAGTCCATCATCGAATCGAGTGAAAGATCGAAGTCAATGCCTTGTACAGATTCATAACCTGATTGTTCTGGTTCAGTCCGAATTCACCGCGACTGTTCTTTAACTTCCCTGTGCCTGTACGTCTGGGTCCTTTCCACTTTTTCCTTCTCCAATTCTCTAGTGTCTCGCCGCTGTTGGCCCTCGAAATTTGTGTGGTTAGGTGGTTATGTAAGTGCGTGATGCGTAGATACTTCAACAGGTAGATTCGTGTATACGTCACGTGGGTACGTTGGTGAATACGTCACGTGGAGCTATCTCACCTTCCAAAAGTAAACAAAGTAGCAACCTAAATATTCTGTCAGGTATCCTACTGGGAATAGATCATTACTCCTCTTGTTAATGTCAGATATAGTTCTATCGGAATTCAAACAGATACCAACGGCTATCTGGTCTAACTAAACACGGCAGACCATAAACAAACCTAGTTTCCTAAGATTAATGTACTTCCTAATGGCTATTTCAACACTGGCTCACATTAACATCATCCCGAGACATCAGTTCCGGTCTCGTCTCAATTACACAAATGAATGAATGCAATTCCTTACATGGCTCAACTACGGTATTTATAGCGAATACACATATTCAAGTCTCTAGCATATATGAAATCTTACTACATGGTTTAACAACGTTAATTTCAGTCAATACGCACTCAAGTCTTTATCATACATGAAATCATCTAAGTCGGAGAATTCCCACGGATTCTTGTAACTCATATCAACTAAAGTAAGGCATGAAATTCTAGATACATATTTACCTATAACAATCGAGACTATACGTTCAAACGATTCATCAACTTATATAAAGAATATCATTGTACGGATTCATATAGATGAACTCACACAGCTGTATTCATATCAAGAAAATTGATCTACGAATCTAACCAAATAAATTCATGCAAATATAAGCAAATAAATCAAACAAATAGTCATATTGATATCAATGATTTACGTGAGACTGACGCAAAATACTTTGTGTTTTCAAGCTTTACCGCCAGAATTGTCCGTCGATTTTTCAGACATCCGATCCCTTGGATAATTAATTACGAGTGAATTTCTTCTAAATTCGACCCAGAGTCTTCTACATTTTTCTCTTGCAGAAAAAAAGTGTCGACTGACCAGGACCTTTGCGGCGGCACATTAACACTGATAGTTTTCATGTGGAATCACGCCCCCTTATTCAGCGTAACCAATCCGAATTAAATATCTCTCCCGCCTTAACTAGGCGCTAAAAATGTAGTCCGCCTGACAACCTCAGATTACCAAATACTGATTCCTGGAAAACTTCAAAACTGACAGCTTCGATACAGTTAAATAAACGAAGGCTTAATTCAGAATCACTGCTCTCATGACAGAGACATTACCAATCAGTGCATTATGGCGATTTAAACACGCGCCCGTCCCCGTAAATCTAATTAATCGTTCACCTGCCCAATTTAATGTGTTCTTCATAGATCGACAGAAATTTGCACCCTTACATAGTATTTACACGCATTCTAGTTTGTATGTAACCCCACCACCACCACCACCAATTTTAGAAACAAAAGATACAGAGATATAAAAAAATACACAAAGCTTAATCATTTCATTCACTAATTGATAAGTATTAACCTGATTGTTGGCAGTGAGTCTCAAACACTGTCAACTTGTTGACTTTATGAATCAGACGGGAATTTCTTTAGTAACACGGTCACCATATTTGTATGGGCTAGTGTATGTTTTCAAGCAAAAGATGCGATACAGTTTACCGTCTTTGATAATCTCAGTATTTCGGGTAATTTTTGGAGTTAAATTTTTTTTAACACTTGTATGCAAGATATTCTTCTTTAATTTGTTCAATATTAAAAAGTAGACATTGCATATATTGGATGCAAACAACACAGTTTTTACTGAAATGGACCATTCTAGAAACCAGAAAAGGACAGTGTGCAGTCTGTAGGCTTGTTTACAGAGCGCTTCCGTTTGCTTTGAAACGCCCAAAAGCTGACAGTGTTAGGAACCTTTTGGCTACAATCAGTTTACAAATTATAAATCAATGAATGAAATGACTAAGTTTTGTGTATTTTTTATATCCTTGACTCTTTTCGTTTTTAAAATAATTGGGGGGGGGGGGTACAAACGAACATAATGGTGTGCGAATACTATAGACATGACACGTTATCGAGTCGCTCTGAGGTCAATGAATTTATTATGACGTATTAACAACCACAGGGAGAAGGGGAATTCAAAAGGCCACCATTTAAATTAAAGGTACTTTCGATCTACCAAGACTGTCTGCCAAGAGATTTTGTGCAGATATTAGCTTAAGGAAAATACAGCAGAAACAGCACACCGTTTAAGCTGTTTTCAAAAATCAATTGGATACATTTTGATCTCATCCTGTAAGCAAGAACTGAAATCGTTGAGACTGTAACATCATACTACGCATGACGTCATAAATGGCGTAGACAAACTTACTTTTATGATGTAGCATTAATCTTCCTCACTGATAAGAACTCTACTTTTATTTATTTTGAACGTAATAACTGGCATATTTTCTTCGCATTAATAAATTTAAATTTAGCTTAGCCAGCGATTGCAGCGTCATCTGTAGTAAAATTCATACAGGTCATGTAGGGGTTCAGAAACGACTCAATTAGTAATGAGTGACATTCTTAAGAATTTGATTAACATACCTTTAAACGGCACGTGATCACTTTATTTGGATCCTCATATATTCATATTCCTTCGGAAGTTCATTATTTACACGACCCGAGAAGTAAATACTGCAAAATCAATTTTAAATTACGTGGACATTTTTAAACGGGGTCAACTTAAAGATGTGATGCAATTACAAGTCGGAATAAAAATCGCGAGCTGTGTTATCACAGTGAAAGTAGCTCATGTTCAAAACGAATTCGTACTACCCTGCTATTTTTATAATGGTCCCGACGTCCTCTTTTCTTGATCCAGCCTAGTACCTGGCTAACATTGTCAAAGTCCATATCGATCAATAATTTCGTCTGGAAAGTTATTTGATGACATTTAAGATGCAGAGCAGTCAACGTTCAAGATTGAATAGACTTAGGTTAAACTATTTTAGTATTAAATTCAAATTTTAATAAATACGCATATATTACCGTTTTCGTTTCATTTCGGGGTTTATTTCTTCCCCGAGCATTTGTTAATATTATGTTCTCTTAATTGCGCTCCGAGTGTTAGGAAGGGGAAAAGTTTCGAATAAATTTTCCTAGACTGATATCTACATAGTCTATATGCAGATACAGCATGCGTGCCAAAACCGATGTAATTATTGCATTTTACGTAAAAGGATCTATTTTACGGAACAACTATATATTAGTTTCTTTTTCTTTTAACCATGAATGGTGTTCAGTATGTCGTTGGGTGCTATCAGTCTAAATGGTTAGAATTAGTGAACTGATCCTTGTCTTCATCCAAAAAGTTGGTAACGCTATTTTCTTTCTGTTCCTTCTAAAAGACATGTGATTGACGCAAACTAACAAACAGAAACCTCAGCAAAATTCCTCTAAACAAAGTTAAATCTTTATTAGTTCTCTTCTTTATCACAGACATATTTAATTAAGAGAGGACAGGGGATAAAACGCAATACCAAACATTGAACTAAAATTTAGGATAAACGAGGTGTCAACTCCAACTCCAAACTAGCTAATGCTGGAGCGGTGCAGTGGGATGTCGGTATAACTTAGGTCTCACTTGGTTCATATATTATTAAGGTTTCGGACGCAGTAATAGACATCTCCGTATATTAATGATTTTTAGCAATCAGATTTTAATTAAACGTTATATATATATATATATATATATATATATATATATATATATATATATATATATATATATATATATATAATCACAGCAATGCGATCTTGATTCCTAGATCACACAGAGCTGTCAGCATCAGGAAATCAGGGTCATGACGAGACGGATTTTTTTGTCAGATGATGACAACAAGACGTGGATTAGCAGTCAATATGGAATTTCTATGATACTGCTATTTTTGTTGTATGCCTATCAATTTTCAGATAATTTAATAAAATCCTAAATCGTAACTGAGAAGAAAAGAAACAGCTTAACACTACGACCTTTCTGGCACGAATTTTTTCTTAAGTCATAAACAGAACCGCATTGTTTTGAACAGCTGATATGCGCATGAATATCAGTTTCATGTATGAAGTGAATGTAGCAACAGTCACTTATTGTTATCATTGACTGTTAATAACTCGAGTTCTTCTATGCATGGAGGCAGCAGACCCGTATATGTGATTTACAGTTATTGTGCAGTTGTCAAACTTTTCATCGCGGAAGATATCACCAGCTAGATAGCTAGGAGAGTTAAATTACTATCCGTGGCTCGGCTGATGGAGTTTGAACTATTTCTGGTGGGAGATTGTAAGAGGCTCCGATGGGGACTTGGCATAGGAATGACAACATTATTTTGACAGATATTTACAGCTGGATAGGACAGTTTGTTGGAATTTGATCACACAGATTTGTTAAAGAAAATGCTACTCATTTCCATTTGTATGTCAAGCGAGGCTGCGGCACAGTTATTCACGCTTATTCAGTTTTGGCCAGGAAACCTCGAGGAAAAGGTAGTTCCAACCTTGTGTGAGAACATGGTAGTACGGTATCAGTAAACGACAGTATCGTTTCTCTACTTTTTGGAATTTTACGGTAAAATTCTAGCTCAGCTTTGGGTAGAAAATTGATAGGTATATAATAAAAGCTTATATCATCAAGATCTCAGATAGACTGGATTATACGCAACACCTACGCAAAATGACAAGATGTTTTCGAATATGATTGGATGTTCTGGGATATGATTGGATGTTCTGGAATATGATTGGATGCTCTGGGATATGATTGGATGTTCTGGAATATGATTGGATGTTCTGGGATATGATGGGCACAGCTTCTTGTCATTGTGGAGGTTGTGGGGTTTTATTTCAGATTTTCATCAGACTTATTACATACTGTTCAAAATACATTTTCAAGGAAATTCGTACATTCTTTCCAAGAATTAGTCATGTGTTTATATGCGCTCTCCTTGTCTAACTGAAAATGGGAAAAATCATACAGATTTCGCCACAAGCACTCACCAATAGTGTTAAATATATCATGGGTTCCATCCGGCACTTAAATGCATTAGCCTAATACAGCAAAGTTCTTGGAAAATTAATACTTGTCCGAAAATAACCTCTTATGAGTTAGGCGAAGTGATGTATATTTTGTTTGTTTGTTTGTTTGTTGTTTGGGGGGTTTTTTTTGTTCTTCAGAAGATCGTTTCACTCTGTGCTGTGAAAGAAACAGAATCGAACTAGTCAAAGGATTTTAAGTCAAGTTGATTTTTATAAACGGAAATATTCAAATGAACGCAGTCGGGGATTATTGAGATTATTCTAAAATGGACGTTGGACATATATTCTTAGTAAGTAACTACCCTAAACGTTATACAGCATGCTCTCTGTGGCTAAGATGTAGGCCTTTCAGGGTGGGGAAGAAACCACTGACCATAGAGTTGCGACTGCTCACCTGCGCACAAGTCTGAATCAGGTATTGAATAAGACACTATAAAGGTGTAAAAGAAATTTGTTACCGTGCGCTTTTCATGTCATCTTATCGAATCTCTCATAAAACATCCATCCTTTGCATTTTCTCACTTATTTGGGTAACGATTAGAACATTGGGATAAAATTATATTAACGCATTTAATGTCTGCAAAAACAAAAGCATCGCTTTTTCAAGAACTAGATTATTGTTATAATTACAGGAGCGCTTAAACATACCGCAGAAATCATCTCTATATAACGACTTCTAATAGGTCAGCACTGGGGATGATGTCAATAATGAATCTAGTTACTAATTTACAAGCCCAACTCTACATAACTAGATTAACTGAGACCGTAGGGAAACAGGACATGAATATCAAACTTACTCCAGCGATCGCAACCTTACAGTATGATTAAGTATATAATACGCTACTGATCTGAACAATGTTAAAGATCCATATATTATAAGTGGTATAATAAGAAATTATGTCCCTGCCCCCACAAAACTTTAATTATGGGTCTGTCTCCCAGTAAAAAAAAAAAAAAAAAAAAAAAAAAAAAAATTATCTGATGGGAATTATGACCCACCCCTATCCTCTGCACTTACAGGGGTTGATTGGGCAGTTTCTAAGCCACTGATGTATAATCATTTCACTACGGGGCATACATCATTCGCCAGATATTGCAGTAATCATGTGACGTCACACTATCATACCAGAAGGACTAACTCCTAGGTACAATTATTGCTGATCCTTCCACATGTACCGGTACGTTCGATTAATACAACACTGGATTAAATCATTGATACACGTGTGCATGCTAAATTAGCACGCTATAGACAAGCGAACAGATAGACAGATAGAATGTCTATGAGGAATAGACGGGTCAAATATGGCGGCTGAGCAGGCTTATACTTGCGTTTCCGTTTCAAAAGCAGAATGATTTAGTCCTAATAACTAAGTTACGTTACTACTGAGACGGTTATCAGGTTTGAAAACGTGTCCACCTGCATGAGTAGAAATCATACACCTGACATAAGTGTCGATATCCTTTGTACTTATTGGCATTTTGCGACACATGTCACATCTGTATAGTATGGTTTCGGGTTTGTTTTTTTTGTTTTTAAATGTAGGCCACGAGCTTGGGGAATTAGGTGCAGCAAAATATGAGATTGGAATAATGAACATAATAAAAACCGGCAACAGATGAAAACCTGAGAATGGAAAAACAACGTTCATCTCGTTTGCAAGAGCAGGATATTAAAGATTATGGGGAAACGACTACAAGTTGAAAAGAAATTCGATCTTTTCAGAAAATATGCTCCATTTACTTTTGCTTTACATAGGTGTATAGTTTACTATTGAATGCACTGACAAATTTAGCCCCATTGTTAAACTGATAACCCTGCAATTAAATTTGGATTCAGTTATGTGTGAATATGATTACTATTCCTTTCCATCAGTTTTTAAATATAGAAAGAATTCACTTAATATGAATGCACTTTAGATCAGATTTTTCAAGTCTTAGGTTGGTGACAACGTAGGGGAGAAATGCTCAGCTCAGAACGCCCGTCCGCATTCAGATTCCGGTGGAATGCAGGATTCGTCCCACACCTGTCGCATTCCTGCTAAACTTCTTTTGCCGTCATGGCAGGTCCAGAGGGGAGAAGATGTAATGATACAACCAGCAACAACTGAGAGAAACTGAAAAGCGTTTTAATCTGTTTTGGTATTCGTTATTGTTATTTAATGAGAAAAACCTTTGTGATCGTAATTCCTGTATTTTGAATGGCTCTGCGGACGGAGTTTATCTGGTCAAACTTTCACCTTGGAAACACTTGGCCTTGGCATAGATTTTATGATATTTCAGAAATAGCTTTCTAATAATTTGTTGCAGTTCCATGAGAGCAGTTTTTGAGAAACATTGTAAGACAGCATAATAAGATTTATTAACATATTTCAGTTCTGACAAATCTACAAATATATCTCGCATTCTGATTGGGTAAATTTCAAATATACCGGCAGTAAACCCACGATATACGTTCATAAAATCAGGCATAATCGTGATGCTATGCATTTCCGTACAATGTGGTGACACGGATACGTTTTCACCTAACTTTCGACCATAGTTACGAAGTGTATTAGAATTAAATGTACTAACGGTATATATA
>JAECUM010068419.1:0-21138 GCA_016617855.1 Megalonaias nervosa
CCAAACGGGGACATGATCAGATACGTTTATTTCTAGTGTTTTATTACTAACTTAAAGTAAGCTCATGGCAAGCCATATCTGCCACTATTACAGAACGGGGATGTCCCCATTTCGAAGTGTGTCCCAAGATTGTTCATGTATATTCTCACCGATGTCCCCGTTTTGCACCTTTAACAAACGACTTCAACCATTGTGGACATGTAGTTTCATGTAATAGTTTTTTTCGAATAAAGACTTTTATGATTTTCACAAAATAGTGTTTAGACTTAACGAGTAATACACGTTTAAAAAACAATTATACAATGCATTTTTATTTTACCTTTTAAGCAGGATTACAAGCGGCGAAACGGGAACAAAGATCAACTGTCCGCTTCCGGTTGCAGCTGGGAAAGCAATATTGGCAGTGCCATTATTCGTTTTTGCGTGGGAATATGTTGCTATTGAGTTGCCTCTAGCAATCAAACATGTGAAACCAACACTGTCCAGTACTAAAGTTATTAATAAATGTCATGTACTAATAGTTCTAATATTTGACTTTCTCAATACTTTCATCGCCATGCTTTCCTCTCCCTGTCCACCACCATCTCAGCCTTGTTTTAAACTTGGTCGATCAACTATAGAAAAGATTTTAACATCTATATACCATCAAAACTGTTCCTTAGGTTTAAGCTATCTGCCTCTAACAGTGTTGACGTACACAGTTCATAATCAAAAGTAGTTAGCTGAGCCATCTAATGCGAACAATGTAGAAGTAGTAGCCAGATATTAGGCTCCAAGGTAGGTTCACAGTCATACACAGACGGGAAGAATCATACAATTTTGCACAAAGCTCAACAGTTTAGAAAGTTAAACGCAAACGGTGTCGGAGATAATTATATATTCATTGTTTTAATAAATACTGCAAAAAGATATTATAGCCAGGAACAAACATCATAATCTAAGAAAAAGCCTTTCAACACATAATGGCCAGTCATCGTACGTTGCATATGAATAAACGGAAATTTATGCTGAAGTGTATTTGTCATTTTTGTTTTATTTTATAAGTCATGTTATAATAAAAAAACCAAACCCTACAACAAAAATACACATTAACCTCTGTCGGTAACAGTAATCAATTGATTGAAATAGTGGTGGATATGTAGAAAGAAATAATAATGGTCGGAACACTATTCTAACTTAATCTACGATCATGATCACTTGGTTTCAACGATTCAGAAAAGATATTTCTATAATAACAGTAAATGACGATTAATACTTTTATGAACAGGGTCGATATGGAATATAATGTCTTTTTATTTTGTTTAAGTTCTAATATTCTAACATTGATATCCGGTTAATTGAAATACAGTGTATATGAACAAAGGTGAGAATCATTGACTGAATAAAGCGGCATCTATAAAATAATTTCCATATGTGTTTCACCAAATTTGAATCTTTGAATTTTGTGATATTATTATATTGTTGTTGATACAGACTGTATGTTTGTATACAAGTACAGATGTACATTCTACAGGTAGAATTAAAATCTCAAATATCCGGTATATTACTGTTGTAGTTACTGTTCTTTTGGGTTTGTTAATGTGAAGCGGATTTTAATTTTCTGCAACATTTAATACAATCAAGAGGTCATACTATAGTTAGCATTGATCACGTAAAATATATACAAATATGAAATTTATTCAAGCTCAATCTGTGCAGTGATGGTTATCTATTTTATTCGTTCACATTGGTATAAATAAATTGGTCAAATAATATATACGCCATATAGGAAAATTTAAGATACTATAAAAAGACCCAAAATAAATCAAGTCCTTTTGTTATTTTGGTATAATTTTCATTACATAAAACATTAGGAGCCACGGGTGTCCGAATGGTCTAAAGTGCTCACCACTGCCAACTTTCCTCTGTCTGCTTGGTTTAAAGTTTGGGCTCGGCCTATGGTGATGCACATATGTGTGAAAACGGTTGTGTTTCGCAAGAGCTCTGAAGGGTAAGATAACATTCATTGATTTATTATATTTAGTGATACCATTATCGGTTATGTATATCCCATATTTTGAATTTGCATCACCTTACGTGATAAGTGACTTAACTTAGCTTCTGTAAAAGCAAAGAAAGATAACAAACCGAAAACCTCACCTGTTGATAGCAATATACCCAAAGTGTCCAAAGAAACCAACAATATCGACCTCCAGTTCGATACAAAGTCCGAATACGGCTCAGCAAAGTATGAACCCTGCTGGTTTGTTTGCCTCTCCATCATCATTTTCAAAAAGTGCCACAACTATTCCTTTGTATCAAAACTGCCATACAACGCCATGCCAATGCCAATTTATACATCGCAATCGCCAACAAGCTATACCTGTGCATCTTCATCCAGACTGTCAATCTTCACGGGCTTCTAAATCTGCATCAGAAGACAGGATTGCCGAACATATTTTTGATATCCGATAATATTTTGGCGAAATACACAAAATCTCAACTGTACTTGTGACTTTAATACCAGAACTGTTAACTTATCATTATTATATTTGTAATAACTTTCTTAATACAAATCATGCTGAAATATCCAGTCTCGATAATAATGCAAGGAATTAAATAGAGGGGACTCATCGTCCAGACAAATTTAGCATAAAGGTGGGTATAGACAGAGGGGTTGGAAAATGCTTATCCGGTTACAAGGCCCTATTTGATTATCTAGTAACGGCTTCAAGTGGTTTCCAATTGTTAACAAAGTTTAAAGTTATAAATGAACGCGTGAGAGGAAGTTACAGTATTATGAAGTGAATCCCAAATAATCCTGATAAAGTTCTATAACATCCAAAAGAATGAAGAATTCTGTATAAATATCAAAACCGGAAATGTACTAGTCCGCCAAGAATCGTGATGTTATCAAGATGGCTTTGTCCAGAACTCCCTAGAATAATTCACAGTAGTTCCAGAATAATGGTATAGTCCAAGTAATGAGCACTTTCCTTTTCCACTGAACAGTCCAATCACATGTTTTTCCTCTAGAACAAAATCTAAGTACAACATAAAATATGTTTACAGACTTACAACAGGAAAACAAGCAATGAAAAGGACTCCAAATAATGAATATGATTCCTCAGTTCTCTTCTTATATAGACCATCTAACCTTATATTACGACCATATTTCACAACATACCCCACGTGAAAGATCTTACTACTCGATTTATTTCGAAACTGTCTATTCATGTAACCTATCCAATCCAATGGGAAATTATTTATTTCTTCTACAACCGTCCAAACCCCACCAGCTGATGATAAATTAACCCTAAATCGTCAACAAATCTTATTATTAAGATTAATATTAGTAATTGTCAACACATGCAAGCATCCTTTTATAGATCATATGTAATGTTACGCTCTTAATACTCCTAAAACAGACATAGTTACTTAGGCAAATGCTAACTAAAGATAATCTGTACAATTTACTGTCATGAATAAAGATTACAAGAATTAAATAAAATCATGTACCATGAATAATAAAAAATACAGATATAAATACCACGAAGTAATCAGCTACATGTACTTGTTACTCACATTGAAATGTCTATCACAGAAAATAGACCTAGAAGATTGTGGAATACTAGGAGAAAAAAAATAAATTCATAGCAAATATAGATATCAAAACTGAATTATATATTAGTTTTTACAGTTACTAAGTTGACAAAGCATTTGCTTTACAATATTACATAATTTTGACTTACTTCTGTCTATTACCTTCATGCATTTATTTCTATTTGAGAATATTATTAACTCACGGTTGCAGGTAATGTCAATAAAGTTTATGATATCATCAGCATCAGCAGCAGCAGAAAATTATATATAATCTGAAACTTCATTAACGAGGTTACTTTATTAAAAAATATATACTTTCTAATCTTCATATTAAAATGGCTTGCAAAATTTTTTCACTTGACTTCTGATTATTCATTATTATTTCAGTTTCTGAAAATAACACTACTGATCCTTTAAAAAACTGGGGTATTTTTCTTGATTTGTGTCACTTTCATTAAACTTTTAGTGTATGTCAGTGGAAAAGATAGAGGTTTTCTAAATACACAAATATCAAAAGCTTGAAGGTAAAGTATCTGTAATGATCTTATGCAGTGGTTCGTGTGTTCTTGTTACAGACATGTTGCTAAGAGAACAAATAGTCTAAACACTGAAAATATCTAACAGACATTCTTTTTTAAATTAAAAGCTTTCTTTTTGTAGCGTTTTATACCATTCTGTGCAATCATAACACAATAAGCCGACTAGAAGAATTGAAACAACACATTTCTTCAGTAAAACATGCCATGTCTGCCATTTAGTTTTGTTCCTAGGAATCCTATATTCGGTAGTCATTGCCTGGGGCTAGTGTTTTAACAGACGATCCAGGGTACACGGGTGCTGGTTGACACTCACCGATTGCAACACAGAAGAAAGTGAATGAAATTATATTTTTCGCCATGGAAAAAAAACAACTTTATTTTGTGTCCACACACCGTGTAATAATTACAGTGAAAAGGAGATAATTGGTCCACAAGTAGCACTGCATAGTTCCCAGAGCAAGAAGAGTTAATAATTTTAAGATCAATTTGAGCAAGTCGCATGAGTCGCAAGAACTGGAGACCAAGAAGCTGCTCTTGTTTATGTTCAGAAGATTTCGCCACTAAAAGTTGACCAACTAAGGAGCATCCGTTACTTCAAAGTTTGACAACGGAATATTTAGGACGACTAATGTTTTGTTAATTTTTGCTAACTGATATGTTGATGGCATAATGACGAAAGTGCCCTCTTCCTACCTCCACACACGCAAAAGAGATATAAAGCCATAGATGTAAAATTATTGGTACATACTTTTCAATATTATTGTTTAGGCTTAAACAATGCTGCTTTGTAATTTGTATGATATGAATGTTTTCCATTGGGCGAATATTAACAAATCTTAATATGTACTTAAACAAAAAATCAAACTACCTACCCAACACAAGGAAACAAAAACATGAAGGAGAGAAAATGTTTTCTAAGTAAATCTTTTGTTTGTTTGTTCAAATTTTTAAAAGTTGACAGTCAGGCACGTTGGATAATAAAACTTTCAATTAATCAGGCAATTCCTTTGATTTTCAATCGATTACGAGAATATGACTATTTTTAGCATGCAGAAATTGCAGCACGCATAGAAACAGAAAATATTACATCCTAATCAGATCACGAGAAAGACCCAGGGATATTTATAGACCTTATAGAGAACAATTCAGAAGCTGAAACTACTAGTTGTATTCCGAGCGAGAATTTTCTGTTTTGGACACTTCTGTCATGATTACTGTGGTAATATACAAGTAACCGATCTCGCAATGGTGTGCACTACGGAAATACAGTGTGAGACTGAAAAGGCGAAAAGGAATCAGAAACTGAATCAAATAGGACTGAAAGTAATTCATGTGCATTATGGAAACACTGAGTGATGGATACAGACAGACGTTTTATGCTCCGTATGCCTGTTATTGAGTACCTTACTAATGAAGAGGTTACATCTTATTCTGGACTTCCAGATAAAGCACATTGTTTCGACGTTTTGTTTGAACAGAGGCAGATTACTTAAACGTATAGAACTTGATGAATTTTTGATCGTCCTCATGAAACTCGGGTTAGGTTTGCTGAGTCATGATTTTTCACGGAGGGTTAGTGTATCAATATCCACATGCAATAGAATATTTAATGATTGGTTAGACACCATGTATCAACATTTAAACACTTAAATGGCCAGAGCGACCGTTAAAATAATATACCCGAATGTTTCAAGAGATTATATCCAAAGTATAGGGTTATAATAGATTGTAGATAGATTTTTACGGAGATACCAGTCATTAGGTAACAAGAGTAGAATGTACTCAGACCACCAGTCTCATATGACATGGAAAGTGTTAATAGGTATTAGTCCAAATGGTACAATCACCCATTTGTCCGATCACTTGGCTGGAAGTATTCATGATAACAAAATTAAGTGGACTTATAGCCCGACGCGAACCCAGGCATACAATTATGGGAGACAAGGGCTTTGACATTTCTGATTTGGTAACTCCTAAAGTAATTTATCTTATTGTTTCCCCAACAAAGAGAAAAGGAAAGGTGAGTAAGAGGCAAATGGAAACAACAAGGCAAATTGCTAACCTTCCTATGCATGTTGAAATGACATTTGAACGAATTAAATCTTTCAGGATTATTCAAGGTGTGGTGCCGATATCATTGCAAGAACGTGTGTTAAAATAGGGTTTGTTATATTTGCATTATGCAACTGATTCAAAGCTAAATAATGGAAATCAAACAGGATATATATATATATATATATATATATATATATATATATATATATATATATATATATATATATATATATATATATATATATATATTATTAACTCATGTACATAAACCGTAAGGTCGTATACCGGCGGAATGAATGGAAACAGTTCTAAAGATGATTTGTAAGGAATAACATTTTTACTTGGAAATTTGTTGTTTGCTGTTGCTTTGCTATGAAAAAGATCCTTCACATTGTAAGGCCAAGTGTTAGATTCCTGTGTTTACGTTTGTCACATTTCCGTCTCTCTTTAATATAGGCACTGGTCTATATTTTCCCTCACCGCAATCCAAACATTTACATACTTTTTTATTTTCTATTTTAAAATGGAGAGAGAGAGAGAGAGAGAGAGAGAGAGAGAGAGAGAGAGAGAGAGAGAGAGATAATAAGAAATTATAGGAATAAGATAAAATCACAATATTCTTACTGGGAGTCATATTAACTACATATCTCAAATCGTCTTCCCCAAACTGAGATGTTTAAATATTGTTCTCTAATAAGCAACACTCAGTGGATGTTTACGGAAAATTCAACCATCAACAAGGCTGTAAAGATTCATAATATCTTCAACTCTCCTTCTGGCAAAAAATTCAATTACCGAAAATCTTGTGAATTCAAGTTAATTTCCAATGATAATATGAGTTGATGGTGCTCTGTTGAAATTCTAAAGATTTACTCTCATGCTTTCTACTATCCTGACAGCTTGTGAATTCTCATGATTGCCAGAATTTTACCAAGAGCATGATAATACAAAGTCTCAATTGGAGGAACAATTTTAAAACGCCTTGTGAAACTGAAGCAAGGTCCTAGTTATTAACACTACAAGGCTAGTATGTATGTAAAGTAATACCACAGTGAATTAAAATATAAAAAGAAGACAAATAAATACAAAATCTTCAGATGAAATTGCTCTCTTCTGCAGATGGCTCAATCTTGGGTTGAACGACTTTCGATATCCACACTGTCTCAGTTGACTTCATGGTGTTCATCATCACACAACATACAACATCAATCCTCCTTTTACCCTGTTAGAAAATAGTTCTGTTAGTGCAGCACTGTAGAAAAAAGTATTTGGCTTGGTAAGATTACACTAATCCATAGATCCTTTCCTTTTGCCGCTTCAGTTGGACGCATATCCCGAAAAAGATAAGAACATTCCACTTCATGCACACAATGGTGTGCACTGCAGTGTGAACAGTATACAACACCGTCAGGATTTGCTCCTACATTTGGGTAGTTTTCATTCATAAAATGTCTATTCGCATTAACTGTGAAAGGGGGTGGATTTCCTAGTCTTCACCATTTAACTGTCGATAGAAACCTTCACGTTTTTCTTACCCCAAGATACAACGGTTTCACTAATAGGCATATTGTGGCCAATATTATAGTCAACAATATATTTCAGAATGTTTTCAGGTTGTGCACATAGCTTCCTACAAACAATATTTCCAACAATAGAAGCTGTCAAGGGTCCGAAAAGGGCTGAAGTCCATAACAAATTGTCACTTTGCCCTTCTGTGTGCTCACTAATGAAAGTGCATTGATCTTTTGTTATGCTCAGGGAATCACAACATGAGGGAAAAGTATATACACTCTACACTTCAAAGATCAATTGTATTAATGTAGCAGAAGTTAATTCTGTGCAGCTCTGGCAAAACAACACTATTATCCAACAGTTGAGTATTGCCTGAATAATTATTTAACCAAGACGCATTGGGGTTAACTTTTCAGAGCTTTTCCCGAACAATCACCACTGTCGGATTAGTAAGGTCTACGGTCCTTGTAACAGAAACATCGCAAAATATTATTGTAATGGATGAGGTTTTAAAATTTACATGAATACCATGTCCAGTTACTTTTTAGGTGATAGGATTCTATATAGGGATTTTATCCATTCACAGGCTTTTGAAGTGGTGCAATCTTCCAAGTGGACTTCTGACTTGTGATGTCTGCGAGAACATACAATAAGGCTGCAATGTGGATACAGGATTCACTAGTCCTGAAACAAATTGCAGATCAATTAGGGATTTAATTTCCTTCTATCAGAAAGATGCATTTCTTTTCCAAAATATAATAGTCACACCGTACTTCATTTGCATTAGCTTGTCACTGAATATTTAACAAAATGCCTGTTAACATTATTGCTCATTCATTTGTACTGAAAGGCACACTAAAATTCAGAACTAATGCATCATATAATAATAATAATAATAATAATAATAATAATAATAATGAAGCGGACTTTATCTATGAAGTCTGGAAAGGTGCTGCAATATGCCCAAATAATGTTTATCATCATCATCATCATCATCATCATCATCATCATCATCACAGGGGCGGTACTTACAGCAACGTAAATTATGGTTGATAAAAGATATTGAATGAAATATTAACACTACTTTGAAACAATATCAAGCAATGAGTGAATTTCATGAAAAATCATTATGTACATGGACATTTTTGGGGTATGTCAGGTTACAGATGGATAAATCACCATGCTGATAGGACACATGCACATACCCTGTCACACAGTTGCGTTCAATTTGATAAGCATCCTGTCCTTAATTCCGCTGGCGGGGGCAAATTTCTAAAGTGGTGACAAGATTGTATCTTTCCAATGGGCGTGCACATGGATTCATAAATTTGATCTAATCCGAGGAATTTCGCTCAACGAGATATTTCCAATAATTCTTGTTTATTGCAGAATGTTGGCTTTCCACATTGTGTCAAAAGGTTCTGCAGGTATTTCTTTTTCATGTAATGCAGTTGGTTTTCCGATCCTCAGGTACTGAAAATCTCATGTATAACACATATACACTCTAATGCACCGATCACGTTACACAACTACAAATCGACCGTTTATCAAAGTTCTTTTCCAAACGGTTTACTGTATACTGTGAGAGAGGTTCAAAATTACTTAGCACTGTATTACGGTTAACATAAATACAAAACACTTGGAAAGGACGAATTCTAGTAATATAAAGCTACCAATTGTGCAAGTCCATGTGGGTGGAGCTTAAGATGTAGGGAACATTGTATTCATGAATATATAACAAAATTAGACGTGATTGGTGCAATATGTAAGAGTTGTAGTTTCTGTCAGGATTAAAAAGGTTGAGTCTCTTGGCAACATGTGAGATTATGTTAATTCATATATTGATCATATTTTGGATTTGTTTTATGATTTGTTTTAAAACAATGTGATACACATCATTGTAAAATGCAGCTGTCATGACTAGATAACTCTTACCGGTGTTTAGTTCCAGCAGAGTTATCTCTCTTAAATGCGGTGGAGTACCTGGTTATGTCCTTGTCAAATTGACAATCTAACATTGCTCTCTATGACAGTTTGTGTCACGATGACGAGATGGGACAGAAAGCATATTTATGTTACGAAACAATAGCATTGAGGTCTATGAAAAAAACAACAACAATTGGTATGGTGATAAACATAAGAAACAACAGCCTCGAAATGTATTCATGGAAACACAAACATATGGGCACCATTTATAAACTGTACTAGTATGATGTAGTCAAACAAATAAGACACTACATTTCTGATCAAACATTGACAATCTTTTAAGAATAAAATGTAGGAAAACTTCAGAAAATATCACATCTTTGTTTTAGGGGTGGGGGTCTTTTGATAAACATAGCTATGGCAGACAGACGGTTGTAAGGTCGAATGACAGTGGAATGATTTACAGGATTGGCATATACGCAACAAAATAAGTTATGTAAAGATAACATATACTCTTGTGGCCAAATATTGACTATTTTACCTGCAAACGATGATAAATCATGTCTAATAAACAACTATCCTGTTCTTCTAAGGCATTCCATAAACCAGGATAGATAACACTATTAGGCTGAAGGAAGGACCTGGTAAAGTTGTTTGTAGATCGCTTTGTATCATATAGGATATTTTAGTATGAGTAAGTTTACGTAATTTATTAAAGATATATTATTCTTTTTTACGTTTCTTTTAATTGTCCTGCAATAATTCTCCCTTTTTGTACACTTTCCTGCCTTGAAATTCTTCATGCAAATGAAGGAAGGCTGCACTCCACATGCCGACATTCCAGAGAACATGCACTATGAGATATAAATCAGCCTCCTCATTTCCGTGAACGAAATTAAATCACTCTTAATGTCTCCACTACATATACAAGCCCGAATTATAGGTTCTCACTATATCAATAATTTATTTTTGTGTAATTTAAATCCGTGCAAGTTAATATATGCTTACATGAACTAATTTATCTTATATGGATAATATATATTGGAAGAAATAAAAATACCACACCTTATGTATATCATTCAGTTATCTCCCTTACACCGTAAGTGAATATTTGTCAAATGTTATATTAGCCTTCAATCTCGATGCAAATGTAAGTACAAGTGATTCAATAATATGTCACATAAAAGTTTAAAAGCTTTAAAAATTGATACAGCTGTGGTGTTTTTTTATTTGGGTATTTTTGCACCTAACGTAAGCCAGTTATTGTTAATTTCATGCTTAGACCAAATAAAAAATATATTTCTATTATATAAAGTATTCACCCTTTTATTTCAGGTCGGAATGCACACTGCTTCACATGACGTGTTGGTGCTTGTAAGGGATGTTAGATAACAGGTGCCATCGGACTTTCTTTGGACCCATGGGACACTGCCTCCACAAATTTGGCTAAGGTAAGGTTATCAGACTTTCTCTTTCCTTTTCTCTATATGTTGCTTATTGTCTCTTTGGATTTCTTTATTGTAAGCCACATCAACATTTTAGATGCACAAGTTGTACCTGTTTTTACCTTCATTTGACTAGCCATACTTGTTGTTACTTTTGGCATTTTTCTGTATTTTATTCCCCAGATTTCACCCCAAATCCAGCATAACTGCTTAGAAGCTGTAATCTACTATATATGGTCACAGACAGTTTTATTGCATGAGTTTTATTCACTACACAATTTGTTCAAGGAATGAGGGTTGGCGACCTCAACGATGTGCAATCAGTATGAAGTGTTGAAAGCTTGTACCTTATAATAAGATTGGACCATGTCCACCTATCTCTGATGTTAAATTCTGCTGTGCCACACAACTATAAAGGTTTTTACTTTCGATGAATTCTCCCTTTTGAAGCAGGAGAGGTACATACTAATTAATACATTGCCTTTGACCTGGTTATTACATATTATGATATTCATCCCATATCACCCATTTGAAATTCAGTAAGTGCTAATATGAATAAGCCACAACTCATTGTTCAAACAATTGATTTTATTCGTACAAAGTGATTTGTTAGTAAAACACATATGTGAGAAAGTAGTTGAAACATTTCATTTACAATGACATACACATTAATATAAGACATAGCTTTGTACCTCATAAAACTGCTTTTTTACAAGCGAGACTAAATACACTTGTTACTTGTACATTCCCGAGCTATATCAATTTATTGAAAAATAAATTAAGGTTGGCTATTGGTATAACGGTATCAACTGTACGGAGCTTAAGGTGTAGGTATAATTGTATTCAGCATAAGCCACAAAACTAGCTCTGATTGGTGCATTATGTATGAGTTGTAGTTTGTATCAAGCTTAAGAAGATTGAGCCTCTTTGTAACATATGAGATTATGTTAATTCATACATAGGTCATATTTTCTATATTTTATGAATTTTTAAAAATGTGATACACGTCATTGCAAATGCTACTGTTGTGACTATGTAACTCTTACCCCTGTTTAGCTCCAGCAGTTATCTCTCTTAAATATAATGGAGTACCTGGTTCTCTATGACTGTGTGTGACTAGCATCCTGAGTTAGGAAAGAAAGTATATTTATTTTACGAAATATTAGCATTGAGGTCCATTGAAGAAAGAATTAGTACCGTGATACCACTAGTGACGATAGCCATTATATTCTTTTACAGCGGCTTGATTACCTACCGTATGTAGTAATACCTAATACGAGAGAGCGATTGAAGGGAGATAACGAGGTTAACGAAAGCGGCTACGAGATAACTCTTGCAAATCATCACTCTCGGTTAAAAAAATCATTGGAAAGGAAATTACGCTGATATGGTGCAAAAGCGGAATTAACGTCACTTCCGTAGGTTAAAACGTTTGGGTCGATATGTGACATAAGGTCACAAGATCCAAAGAGATACTTGAATATCATAAATAATGTCGGCAAGAAAAGGTCGGTTCAATGTATCGCATTGCAAGAATGTTTTGAATATTTGAAAAAATAAACTCAGCTAACACAGATAGTGATGATCGAGTAATCACAGAAACGGTGCACGCGGTGGATGTTGCCCATAACTCTTGTTTGAATGACCCAGTTACAGATGAATAAAAATTAGAAGTCGTTAACAAAGATAAAAATAATAAGCAAGTTCAATTGATAATATATTAAATGAAAACAATTATGAAACGTTTAAAAATCTCAATTGCTGAAATAATAAATGTGTATGTAAAACTTTTTAATATAACCCTGAATACAGCCTACGCAACAGAAAGTTTTACTAATGGTGTAATTGCGCCAATATATGCAAATAAAAGAGACAAAACCGATATGTCAAACTATACACTTATTACTTTAGCAAGCTGCTTTGGCAAAGATTTTACAGAAATACTAAATTTAATATTATCTAAATTCCTTAGCGATAATAGGTTATTATCTGAGACGCAAGCTGGATGTAGAAATGGACAATAGTTTTGAATATGTATAGCTTTATTGAATTGTTTAGTGTCACGAATGATGACTCTTAAATGAAGTAACAGAAAAGAGGAAAAACAACAAACTTTGTAAAATTTAACAAATAATTTATTTCCCTAGAATACAAAGTGAAAAATGAGAAAAATAAACTTACGGGTTTAAGAATTAAATCCCAAAAATAATCAAAGAATTAAAAAACACAAGTCCTATCAATGAAAAGTTCTAAGTCAATCTCAGTTTCAAATCCCGATGAAATTCAAGATGGAAGGCGATGACGTATCTTGTGATCAGCGTTGAAATGATGTGTCAACAGACTCTTGTTGAATCACAGAAAATATTATTCCAGTTTTGAATTCCTTCTAAATTTCAGTAAATGTCTTTGTCCAAGAATTATATCAGAGCACTTTAGTATTTCCAGGGAAACGAATCACTTGAATTCAATAATTTGAAGAAAATAAAAATTCAGCCCAAAATGGTAACAACATAATACAACTTAACGTGTCAAATGTTTAAAGCTTTTGACGCGTTAAGTTGTATTATGTTGTTACCATTTTGGGCTGAATTTTTATTTTCTTCAAATTAAGCCCACTGATAAACTTCTATGCAAAACATTAGTTACATGATTTACTACGACGCAAAACAGATTCCGGATGGGGGACAAAAGTTAATTCTTCTGGAAAAAATAGAAGGCTAATAGCAATAAGCACATGTCAAAACATTACGTCGTCCAGGTATGACCTTGATTCAACTTACTTACTCTGAGAAAGAATAAAAAAAAATTAAAAAAGTTGTTCCCAGAACTGCCACTGACTTTGGAACAAGGTCAGCAACTAAATACAATGTATCATTTACCCATGGAGGACACTGAAGCTATTTTTAGTTGTTTATATCAATGAAATAAAATAAAATGAAAAAAGCCCATTAGGTCCAACAGAACTGAACTAAATTCTGGACAAGGTCAAGTCCAGTAAACAATATTACATTAGAATAGCACGTAATGCAATAAAAATATTTTAAAACTAACAGACAAACTAAATTAAATTAAATATGCATAACACTTCCCCCCATAAAAGAAAAAGAATGATTTATATATTAAAGCTTTCTTTTTACCATAGGTCAATTATACATGTGGTTTATAAAAAAATAACATAAGAAGAAATCTTATGAATGATACAAAGTATACATGAAATAATATTTTTCTATACACGGGAAAGTGCATCTGCTATTAAATTGTCTTTTTCCTTGATGTGCCTGATGTCAATATTATATTCCTGTAACAACAAACTCCACGTTAACAATCTCTGATTTTTCTTTTTCATCTTGCCGATGAAAGTACGGGGGATGTGATCACTAAACAGAATAATTGGAGACGGAGATGAACTAATGTAAACTTCAAAGTGTTGTAATGCCAATATCAAAGCCAAACATTTATTCTCGATTGTAGAATAATTTCTTTGGTGCTTATTTAATTTCTTAGAAAAATAGCACACTGGATGATCAACAACTTTTTTATCTTCTTGAATCAATACTGCTCCAACCCCAACATCACTTGTATCAGCAGACAGTTTTAATGATTGGCTGAAATTTGGAGCTGTAAGAACTGGTGCACTCTTAAGTATGGCCTTTAACTTATCAAATGCCTCCTGACATTTTTCAGTCCAACGAAACTTGCTTTTCTTGCTCAATAAATTTTTCAAGGGTTCAGCAATTATGAAACAATCGGAACAAAATTCCGATGGTGTCCAGCCATATCCAAACATCGCATCAGTTGCTTTTTACTGATAGGCACAGGGAATTCACAGATAGCCTTGACCTTAGCATCTATAGGTTTAACTTGTCAATGTCCCACGATATGTCCTAGAAATGTTACACAAGCAAGGCCAAACTCACTTTTGGATAAATTTATTGTCAAACTTGCATCAGTGAGTCTGTCAAAGAATATCCGAATTGTCGATAAATGTTCTTTCCAAGTATCGTTGTAGATGATGGCATCATCGATGTAAGCATCATAATTATCTAGATCAGACGTAATCATGTTCATTAAAGTGCATCTGGAGTCACGAATGCCGACATTTCCTTTGCCCTTTCCGTCAAAGTGGAATTTGCCAAAATCCTTTCAGAAGGTCAAATTTGGTGACATACTTTGCATTTCCAATTTTATCAATGCAGTCATCGATTCTTGGTTATGGACATGAATATGTTTTAGTCACACTGTTCACCTTGCTATAATTACTGCACATGCGGAAAGTTTTATCTGCTATCGGAACAAGTATACATGGTGCACTTCAGTCACATTTACTCGGCTCTATGAAATCATTTTCATGTAAATACTGAATTTCTTTTTTCAAGTATTCCTGTTTGAGAGGGTTCTTCCTGTACGGGTCTTGTTTCACAGGTGAGGAATTTACAATTTCAACGTCACGGAAGATTTTGTATGTTCTTGTAGGAACGTCTGTAAATAAGTGCTCATATTCAACTAACAAATGTTTAAGTTCATTCCTTTCTTGCTGTTGCAAATATGAAAGTTTCTGGTCCAGATTATTCATAATTTCTGAATTCCAAAGATTTGTTACTCCAAAATTAATAGAGTCAGATTGCATTCCTCCGCTTAAATCCTCACTGAGTGGGACAGGTACAACTAAAAGAATTGCATGATTAACTTGGCTATCTCTCTCAACATACTGGTACTCCTTTAATTTATTTATATCCCAGGAGTACTATTATTATAATTTAACTCATTCTTTTCTTCTTAACTTTGTAAGGGCAGTAATACCTAATCTGACGAAAATTTTGAAGAATGAGCAAGAGAGAAAGAACTCTATATCCAGACTCAAAACTTCTCTCTATTGAAGTTCTGTCGAACAATAATTTCACTTTTGACTTGAATTGCTGGATGCCAAATTCAAGCATAATTAGCTGGAAAATTCCAGACATAAAATTTGATCCTTGAGCAGATTGGACAGATTTGGTAAGGCCAAATTGAGTAAAAACACTTTATCAAGGCTTCTACTATTGTTTTAGTTTTAATATTCCTCAAAGGAATTGCCTCTTGTTGACACACACATTATGGTGAACAAGTATTAGTTGCCTGAATTGGTCTTAGGTAAAGGACCAACACAATCTAATATTATTCTTCTAAATGGTTCGGCAAATGCAGGAATTGGTTGCAGATGATCCTTAGGTATCTTCTGATTGGGTTTTCCGACTATTTGACAAGTATGACAAGATCTGCAGTATTTACAAATATCACTTTTAAGTTTTGGTCAATAGAAGTGATTCAAGATCTTGTGATAAGTCTTATTAATCCATAAATGTATGATTTTGGAACTACAATTTGATAGTTCACTGACCACTCGTCACAAGAAAGTACCTCGGGAGATCTCCATTTTCTAATAATAATCCCATTTTTAATGAAATAACAGACAGGTACTTCTGTGGGTTCATGTTCACTAATGGCCCTCTGAAACAAACAGGAGATCTCAGGATCTTTTTCCTGTTCGACGACAAGTGATTGTCGTTTGTCACCCTGATTGGAATAAAGAGAATGAATAGTTAAAAGAGGATCACGGTGATCAATACCTTTTGATTGATCCAAACAAGAAGTGAAAGTGACCTCATGAAAATCCTGACCAATACATGTGTCAGCTATAGGAATACTTTCCTGATCAAAATCACTCTCAAGAGCTTTCATTGCCATTGCTCTAGTAACTGCACAAGCTGGGTATAAATCAGGGAATTCTTTTTCAATAGGATCGACTTTCTGATCCAACAATACTTGTCAGTTACAAGTGGATTAACCACAACCTTGTCTCCAGCTAGTTCATTGCCTAGTAACAAATGAATGCTCCCAACGGGTAAGGAATGCACTGTTCCGACTGTCACGGGTCCTGAGACTACGTCTGATGACAAATTTACACAATGGAGAGGAACATTAGCAAAGCAGCACTCTACTCCCTGAATGAAAACACTCTACTGAGAAGGAGACGTCTCAAAAAAAAGGCAAAGTACCTGATAATAAAAGATTCTGAGAAGCTTCTGTGTCCCTTAAAAGTTTAATAGGGATGGGATTGGCTGAATCAACTAAGAGTGATATAGAACCCTTCGACATGACTGGTTCATAATTCTCCGTAATAAAATCAGACTTGGGTTTACTAGACCCAACAAATGTATTGCTTTCAATGCATGATCGTGACCTTGACCTCTTAGAAATAAGAGCATTTGGAATAGGTCTGTCTTGATTCTGTTGCTTATTTTTCAATTTGTAGCAATCAGAAAATAACGTGTCCTGTCTTCTTACAAATGGTACACGTAGTAAGAGATAAGAATTTCTGATGATTCTTATCAAAAACTTGATTTCTAAAGGTTTTGCCAGATTGAAATATAGAAGGAATTATATTATGCTGAAGTGCTATTCTACCAGAAGACTGCTGAGTGGAAGACTTGCTTACAAAATAAACTTTATGAGCTAAAGAATACTCGTCAGCAGTACGAGCAGCCTTTTCCAAGGTTTTGACTTATGCTCATCAAGATAAGTCTTAATGTCACTACGGACACAGTTCTTGAACTCTTCAAGTAATACGAGTTGTCTTAGATTTTCATATTCTTGATCAACTTTCTTGGCTAAGCATCACCTATCAAGTAACTGCTCCCTTTCTCTTGCAAATTCGACATGAGTTGGTCCAGCTTTTTTTATAGTTCCTGAATTTTTGCCGATAAGCCTCAGGGACTAACTCATAACCCGTTAAGATGCATTCCTTTACCATATCAGAGTCAACCCTCTGCTGTACTGACAGGGATGCATAGATTTCTCGGGCTTTGCCAAATAGTGCACTTTGTAATAATAGAGTCCAATGCTACCTTGGCCATTTCAAAATTTCAGCAATTGTTTTCAAAATCAGGAAAATATTTGTCTACTTCTTTTTCTCTAAAAGGGATCACTAACCTAAAATTCTTAATAATATCAAAATTTGAATTTGTATGTCAAGTGGGAACATGTTTTTCACTTGCCAGCTCTAATTCTCTTATTCTATATTGATATTCACTTTCTTCCTTCTCTTTTTTGCATTTGCATTTGCATCTGTCTCTCTCTCTCTCCTCTTTCTCCGATTGTAACTGCATTTGTTTCTTTCTCCTCTTTCTCCAAGAACATTTGTTTTTCTTCTTTCTGTAAATCCCTTTGTTCTGTCTGTAACTTCATTTCTTCTTTCTCTTTCTCCAGTTGCAACTGCATTTGTCTCTCTCTCTTCTCCTTATCTAATTGCACTTGCCTTTGTTTTTCTTCTTTTTCTTTCTGAAGTTCAAGCTTTCTTAACTCTAATTCCATCTTGTATTTTAATTTTAGTTCCTTTACTTTTATGTCAGAGTCTGATATAGACTTACAGATCGAAACGAAAGCACTTTTATCCAAAACATTCTTTTCCACCAAATACTGGACCAATATATGTTTTATTTCTTGCTTCGTTAAAGAAGCTTTTGCCTTAGAAAGATATTTTCTGGCAAGTTGAATCAATTCATCTTTTTTCAAACAGTCTGACTGCTCCTGGGTAGGATTTGAAAGAAAGATCTCCACTTTTGATGACATTGTAAAAATGCCTGATAATTTCACTAAAGATTTCTGAAATATTTTAGGGAAAATTCATATCCCAAGGACGAGCGCCCCAATTTTCTGTTACGAGTCTACCAGTTTTGAATTTCTTATAAATTTCAGTAAATGTCCTTGTCCAAGAATTATATCAGAGCACTTTAGTATTACCAGGGCACAGAATCATTTGAAGAAATTAAAAATTCAGCCCAAACTGGTCATAACATAATACAACTTAACTTGTCAAATGTTTAAAGCCCACTGATAAACTTCTATACAAAACATTAGTTATATGACTTATTACGACGCAAACAGATTCCTTGATGGGGGACAAAAATTTATTCTTCTGGAATAGATAGAAGTTTAATAGCAATAAGCACATGTCAAAACATTACGTAGTCCAGGTATGACCTTGACTGAATGAATTTTACTTTGAGAAAGAATAAAAAAAAGGGTTGTTTACCAAAATTGCCACTGATTTTGGAACAAGGTCAGCAGCTAGATTCAATATATCATTTACCCAAAGAGCGCAATGAAGCTAGTTTTAGTTGTTTATATCAATGAAATAAGATAAAGAAAATAAAAAAGATCCATCAGGTCCAACAGAACTGAATTCAATTCTGGACAAGGTCAAGTCAAAGTAAACAATATTACATTACAATAGCATGTAATGGAATAAAAAATATTTAAAACTAACAGACAAATTAAATTAAATTAATTATACATAACATTAGACAATGCAAAACTAAACTTACTGCAAGTTTGTTGATTTTAAACCTGCCTTTGGTAATGTATGGAGAGTTGAATTATGGCACTATGGTACTCAGTAGACATCAGGAGAAAATGTTTTGATGTTATGTTAAGTATTTATAATGATATCAAATCATGTGTCTGTGTACTTATTGCATTTTCGTGGGTGGATGGGTGGTTGTCTCACGTAGAAAAGGTGTAAATCAAGGGAACATTTATCTCCATTGTTGTTCTCATTATTCCCAAATGACCTAGAATCTTTTATCTAGTAAAAGGGTGTAGAGGATGCGCTGCACCCTCCATATCTACTCACCTTCTAACTATGTTAAATGTTATATCGCTTTTATACACTGATGGAACTATTCTTGTTGCAGATAATCTTGCTGACACGCACTGTACCCTAGATTTGTTTAGAAGATAATGCGATAACCGGAGTATTACAAGCAATATAGAGAAAACAAAAATTATATTCGACTCAAAAAGGAAACATACATACAATTTTAAGATAAGCAATTCCTATATTGATGTTATAGATGAAAATAGGTACTTTGGTCTGATATTCCACTTGAATGGGAACTTCTCCAATGATCCGAATAATCTAGTATCCATTGCTAAAAAAGGTATTCATTTACTTAGAAAACATATACACAGTTTAGATTTGACTATTGATTTCCAGCTGAAAATATATGATCACACCATTGTACCGATTTTAACATATGCTTGCGATATTTGGGGATTTGTGAGATCTCTTATGGTCGAAAAAACTGATCTTTCTTTCCTGAGAAGTATTGTACCTCTATATATATATATGGTATACGTCGAACTAGGTCGTTTCCCCTTAATTATTAACATTAAAAGTCGCATAATAAACTATTGGGCTAGATTGGTTAGTTGTTATAAAGACATATCGTATCGTAGTTATCTCACTTATTTAAACACTTTGGTGATAATTCCTATGACAATAAATGGTTACTTGAAGTCAAATCTATATTAGATGATGTTGGGTTAAGATCAGTATGGAGAAATCAATGTTTCGTGTCAGTGAAATTGTTAACAAAATCTGTAGAACAATAAATTAAAGAATAATACATAAAAGCTTGAACAGCTAACATCAATACGTCATCTAAAGGTCTTATCTGCATGGTATTTAAAGCTAGTTTGGAATTAGGAACGATTTATTTCTCATAAAAATATATCTGAAATCTTAATTAAGTTTAGAACTGCAAATCCTAGGAATCCGTTGAAAGTGGTAGATGGGCTGATGTTCTGATGTTCGCTATAGCGAAAGATATAGCATTTTCCGTCAGATTCAAGAATTAGGGGAAGAATATCACTATCTTCTATCATGTACTTATTTTCATGCTGAAAAACAAAAATGTATACCTCATTTTTACGTTTCCATAATTACCGTTTATAAATATAGTCAATTAATGAATACAGGTAACGCATGATCTTGCAAAATATTTGCAAGATTTTAGATTGCGTTTTCCGATTTTTGTAATCTTTGTTAAGCATTATGTAATAATATCAATAGGTATTTTCATGTTCTTTTTGTTATATTCCTCAGATGTTAAAACGTTACAACTTGAGTGTAATAAAGTATTGTCTTCTCTTGGTATGCGAGAAAGCTGTCGGTAGTATCAGCCGTGGTTTGTACGGGATTTTTCATGGTTTACACACACACACACACACACACACACACACACACACACACACACACA
>JAECUM010068420.1:0-12022 GCA_016617855.1 Megalonaias nervosa
AAGAAAGAAAATGCACAGTTGTCCTATTTAAACAGCAACCGTTGCTTAAATCTTACAAAGAGATCAATAGCAGCCAGAGACAAAAAGCTAATAATGATATCCAGAAATAAGTTTAAATTAATCAATAGCGATGTAATTGGTGCACACACGAGGAATTTATGAAAACAAATAACATTCAAAATATGTACATCTGAAAATTAATACGTGAAACATCTACAAAATATTTCATTTGCAAACGAACAAAATCGTAACAGACGAAGAACAGGTGCTGGTCGGCTTGCAAAACGAAAGGATCATATCGACAAAGCCGATCTATGGCTAACTTGCGGTACTGGAACTAGAACGTGTTTGATGTATAAACTTTATCTCAACTAGTTCAAAAAGAAATTCGATGATGAAATGAGACTACTTACAGATTCAGTATGCATATATTTTGAAACAGAAAGCTTTTACAACGATACGAAAGAGAACAGGAAATTGAAAACCTTTACAGTAATATGAAAGAGAACATGAAATTTTTGATCGACATTATTGACCATCCAATGGACGCTCTTTTCTGTTTACCATAAATTACTAAAACAATTCCTCGACTTTTCAAAGATTCACTAACCGGCACACCAATTAAAGAGCTTTATGGCTTAAAATTTAAAAACGTTATTCATTCAAGAAGGACAAAATGTTGAGAAGATATATATAGTGCTGTTTCTATTTCTGTTTTGTCAATGCAATAGAAAGATGACCACAAAATGTATATTTATCTAAAATGTTTTCACCCTTACGGATCTTTTGAAATGTCTACCACTAAAACCAAGGTTCTTTTTTAGGTTTCTTGCTTTTTATATGCGACTAGAATCTCACGATCATCAGTCAGAAACAAATTATTGGTTACTTTGTACATTGCAATCAGTAACTCTAACCACATTCCTAATACATTGACTGGATATATCAAGGTTGCATTTTCATCTCTGAGTAACTATTTTGCACCGTAACTTTTGCTACAGCAATAGTCGGACAAATAATTACAACCTAACAGAAAAAGCATTTGCAACAATTTCAAATTATATGTTGAAGCGTCATTTAAAACGTTTTCTGGCATGCTTCTCCACATGCCCACCTTAGTCGAACCGAGACTCGAACTCAGGTGGGCAGAGATGATATGCTTAAGGGATCTGATGTGTCTTAGACCACTCGATTGCTAGGGATCCTGACGTCAGAAGGTCGGATCTTGGATGCATTATTCTAACTTCTAAAGCAACGGCCTGGGTGGATATTTTAGCAAAAAGCCGTTTCATTTAGTTTCTCTATTTTGTACAATTTAAACATTATAAAATATGCAAATGTGTCCGATTGGTTGTTTCAAATAAATAATGGTCTTTTGTAGAAACATAATCTACCTGTTTCTAACATATCACGCGAGTCGTTATGTTTAAAAATTACACTGTCACCTAAGACACCATGTAAATTGTTCTTGCGAGAAAAACCACTCTAGAGAAAATGCAACCAATGTTTGCATCCATGCTTTAGTGTAGCTACAGATACACATAACGCAGATTTATTAAATTGATGAAAGTTTTAAAATATCTTTACCGTGCAGCCCTTGGCTTTAGCGTAGGTGAACATGAAAACGTGTGATTACGTCAGTTCTTTAAAGGTTATTTGCAGTAAAATATCTTGTCATGTTTATTTAAATTCAGTTATTTTGAGCAAACGCAGCATTACCTATGGTGAGGTTTGGAACGGTTGTGTCCACGTTAATGCCTAACATGTAAAATTATCATCATCATCATCATCATCATCATTAGTCCCATAGTCTGGTAGTCCGTTGGGGCACCGCACAAGACCGAACAACCAGCTTCCTCCATTCCTCTCGATTTTTGGTCTTTCTCAGCGTGTCGCTCAATGTCAAGCCTGTCCACTCTCGAATGTTGTCTTTCCACCTCTTACTCTTCCTGCCTCTCCTTCTTCTTCCCTGAACAGTGCCTTGCAGGATTGTCTTTTCAAGTCCTGATGATCGTGAGACATGCCCATACCACTGGAGTTTACTTTTTTTCACTGTGGTCAGGAGGTCTTCGTGAGGCCCAATGGATTGTCTGATCCTTTGCCGTATTTCGTCATTGGTGACACGGTCTTGCATGAGACGCAGAGAATCTTTCGGAAGCATCTCATCTCTGTGGCCTGTATCCTTTTCTCTAAGTCAGCTGTTATGGTCTATGATTCACAGGCACAGAGAAATTTGGAGATCACCAGTGAGTGCATCAGTCTGACCTTTGAACTGAGTGCAAAATTCTTGTCGTTTCAGATAGGCTTCAGTTTTGTCAGCGCTGCTGTTGTCCGCGCAATCCTGGATAGTAGTTCAAGCGTCGATCCTTCATCTGTTACAATTGTCCCCAAATACTTGAAGCTGTGGACAGTTTCTAGCTTCGTACCTTTGACACTGATGTCAGTACTGATGCCCTTGGTGTTGCTGGTCATCAGTGTGGTCTTCTCTGCACTGATTTCCATGCCGTAGGCTGCAGTGGTTTTGTCGAGGCTTTCTACTAAGCTAGCTAGTTCTTGCTCATTTCCTGCAAGTCCATCAATGTCGTCGGCAAAACGTAAGTTGGTGACTGTCCTTCCTCCGATGCTGACTGTCCTTTCATGCTTTTCAAGCGCGTCAGCCATGATTCTCTCCAGAAAGATGCTGAATAGTGTGGAAGAGAGCAGACAGCCTTGTCTGACTCCGACTTTCGTTCTGAACCAGTCCCCTATGCTGCCGTTGAAGTATACTGCACTGGTGGCCTTGTCATATTGGTGCTCTATTACTGTGATGAGGTTGGCATTGATGTTGTACAGTCTCATGGTCGCCCACAAGGCTGCATGCCATACCCTGTCAAATGCCTTCTTGAAATCCACGAAGACGTGGTACTGATCTTGCTGGTGTTGGAGGTACTTCTCACACAATATCCTGAGGTTGAAGATCTGTTGTGCTGCGCCCTGCTCTGAAACCTGCTTGCTCCTCGGCAATGATCTTTTCAGCCCGTGGCTTTAGTCTGTTTAGCAGTATCCTCAACATGACTTTGCTTGGATGGCTTATAAGACTGATTGTAAGGTGGTTTTGACACTGTTGTAAGTTGCCTTTCTTGGGGAGGGTGATGACCAGTGATTGGGTCCACGGCGAGACCATTCTTCTGTTTTCCAGATCTTGTTGCAGATGTTTGTGAGGGCGCTAATCATTGCTTCTCTCCCTGCTTGTACCATTTCTGCTGGGATGTTGTCCACTCCTGCTGACTTCCTCTTTTTCAGCGATCTCATTGCTGCTTCTACTTCTTCACGTAGGATAGGGTGGTTGTCGTTGTTAGTTGCTGGAGGGACATTCAGTACTTCTGGATCTATTGTGGCTCGGTGGTTGTAAAGTTCTGCGCAGTACTCTATCCATCTTTTCAGAATGTCTTTTTCTTCTGTGAAGCAGTTTCCGGCTTTGTCATGTAAGGAGGTAACTCGCCGTTGTTTTGTGTTTATTAGATCTTGGACCAGTTTTTGTACGCACTCTTACTGTCGTTCCTTTACAAGTTTCCCTCAATGTCATGGGACTGTTCTTCTATCCAGTTCTCTTTTGCTTTTTTCATGCTTTTCTTGACTTCCCGGTTGACTGCCTGGTACTGCTCTGCTCATTCTGTATCGTTCATCTTCTTCTTCAGTTCGTTCCTCTTGTCACACAGATTCAGGACCTCAGCTGTGACCCAGGGTTTCTTCACTGGGCGATGTCAGCCAAGGATCTCGCTGGCTGTCTCGGTCGTTGCTGTATTAAAGGTGGTGATCAACGTGTCCATGTCTGTATCCTCAGCGTCGAGGACGGTGAGCGATACAAATTTCCCACCAATCATTACTTGGAAGGCTTCTGCTACTTCGGGATCCTTCAGTTTCTCGAGATCAAGCTTTATTCTTGTGTGGCTCTCTTTCTTGACATTCTTTAGATGTAGCCTGACGCTCTCTCCCCCCACCACCACCACCACGAGTATTCCAGCTATGGATAAATAGTGTGATGTTAACACGGCATCACTGGACGGAAGAACTTCCGAGACGAAGTCAACGGCCAAGCGGAATGGCTGCCAAACAGCTCAACAGCTACGTGTTCGTGACCAAGGCGAGCCACCTAGTTGGAGGAAATCGGCTGTGGTCAGGCCTGGAGAGGGTTGGGCTCCGCCAGGCGTCAGCTGCCCTAGACACACCACATGAAAAATGACAACCATTACTCATCCCATACCGGCTCGGTCGTCGCCCGGATCAACAAAGGCCGCGCGTTCCGTCGTGCACCAGGGCGGAGGTGGAAAGTATGCGACTGGTGCTCAGAGCAGCAAGATTCGTGTCAGGAACAATATCACCATTGCCACCTGGAATGTGAGAACACTGAGAGCAACAGGAAAACTAGAGGAGCTTACATATGAAATTAACAGATACCGCTGGAACATCCTAGGACTCTGTGAGGTACGATGGAAGAACATTGGAGAAACAACTACTTTGGAAGGCCACAAACTGTACTTCAGTGGCAGAGAGGACAAACATGATCAGGGAGTTGGGTTCCTTGTCCACATGCAAAATAGCTTTAGTCAAATATTGGAATAATGAAAACAATCATAAAGGAACTTCATTAGTGTAGTCATATATTAAACGAAACGTCAGAGTCTTTCAATGAACAATGTAAGCATCATACGCACTAATACTTTTCACAAGTTCAGTGAGGATGTCTTCGTATTTTTTATTATCAAATGGTTGATATGAATCATAAAGATTCGGTCGCCTTTAATTTTTGCGTTTGCCTTACTATTGGGATCCTTCAAAATCAAGTCTTTCACCGTCACTGTGAGAGAAAAATATAGAGGAAAAGCATCGTTAAGATTGTTTAAATACTGAGTTCCCAAACCTTGTTCCGTCAATCTTTTTTTCAAATACTCTAGTGTATTCTGTCTATTTTTATTGAACTCTTCAATTTTTCTATTGTTGTCTTCTGTTATTAGTCGAGTCTAAATAAATCTCCATCAGTTCCTCGACCATCTCAATCAAATAACTTGAACAGAAAGTTGCTTCTCGTAAATGTTAAACCATTAAGAATTGAACCTCCAGTTATAACTGCTTTTGTGGTAAGGAGCTGTTTTGACTCCATACAGCAGACAAGGCCATTTGTTTTGTTGCATTTTTGAGTAACATATTCTGTTACTGTTGCCAGTTTATACTTTATCTTCTGGAAACACTCCACTTCCTAAGTTAAATCTAATTAATAAAGTATTCTTGTTCTCTTCCTATATATATATATATATATATATATATATATATATATATATATATATATATATATATATATATATATATATAACGTGATAGAATATGGACTGGTGTGTGCAGGCAATCGATGGGCACCGTTTACCCGCGGAACTGGGTTGGAATCTTCGTAGAGTACGAAATAATAATTATCTAACCTGTATGATAGTATTATCTATCTATCTATCTATCTATCTATCTATCTATATATATATATATATATATATATATATATATATATATATATATATATATATATATATAGATAGATAGATAGATAGATAGATAGATAGATAGATAGAAAATGTGCGTGTGTGTGGTTTTGTGTGTGTGTGTGTGTGTGTGTGTGTGTGTGTGTGTGTGCTTCAGATTCTTAGTTAAACTCTAATGTGTAAGCAATACACTGTTGACCTGTAACTGTATGTAACCGTCAACTTGTCTTGTGCGCCAGGACAAAATAATAATAGGTTTGCAATACATCTCGCTATTATGCATCCATTGTGTGTAGCGTTTATTCAGGAAAACTTGATTGGACACATTTAAATCTGTAAATATTTTATCTGTATGACACTTAACTTCAGACATAAAATAGTTTTACAACTCTTTCTCAATTCGTCTATATTCCACACCTTGTTATATAAAGATTACCTCTCCTGAAAGAAAACATGTTTTTAGTGCCATTCCGATGGAAATTGTCTTTACTCGGTATAGTTCGAAAATGATAAAGCGAAATGCACCCCCAATAAAATACTCATTGTATCCATGTTAATACTTAGTTCAGTATTTAATGACTATATGTTTTCATTTATTTGTGATTTAATTATTTTTACGCGACCAGTTTTTGCATGGGTTTTTGTATCCAATTCAATTACTAATACGTCTGTATCGTTAGCAACCTTTCTTTTCAAGTCATTGGAATCGTTTGACTGGTTTAATTATTATGACGAATTTGTCAATAAGACTTTGCACCGTATTTGTACTGTATTTGAAATAGTCCTGTAAACATTTGATATAATTTAAATAACATACAATACATAGGTTCAATATAAACTTTATTGTAAATATAAATAATCTTTGACATAATGGGGGCAAATCCTGTCACAGCACACTGCACCAGCCAAGCTCTGAATTTTTTCTATAGGAATACCTCAGGAAGAGATACTTGGGGGAGTCTGGAAGGTTGTGAAGAATGTCCGACACCTGTATGTGGAGCTGCAAGGGGCCAATAAGAGGTATATAGGGACACTGATAACCGAAACTCGATAAGTCTGATCCTGAGGATTGCTATGATAACAAACATCAGTCGATACTCCATACATGTACCGTAGGAAACGGATATGAAGTATATGTGCATAATAGTTGAGTACATTGAAGTACTAACACAAACTTGGGGTCAAAAGCAAAGTTGTGGATGAATGAAACTTGGCAGTGGCCCAGCTTGGCAATTTGTTCTATAGGGATATCCCAGGAAGAGAGACTTGGGGAGTGTGTAGGGTTGTGAAGAATGTCCGACACCTGTATATGGAGCCGGAAGGGGCTGATACGAGGTATATAGGGACACTGATAACCGAAACTCGATAAGTCTGATCCTGAGGATTGATATGATAATAAACATTAGCTGATTTGACAATGCCCCCCCCCCCAAGAGCTGGAACAGTACGCTATGCAAGAAATGTCCCAATAAAACAACATGGTGGAAGGAGTGGCGGCGGGAGGTTCTTTCCGCAAATAATGTTAAAGATTAAATGCAGCATCTACACTGAAAAGAACGCATCTCTACAGGCGTCCCAGTTGCTATATCAATGACGCCCTAACTGACAATGTTTGATCACATGCTCCAACTTAGTCATCTGATTAGTTCAACATGATAAATTGAGTTACTAGCTTATTAACATATATTGGCTGCAATGACATCATCTCTGGGCAGAGAAACCATAGTAGACAAAGTAGGGCCCAGCAAGGGGCCAGAGAAGGATGCACTGTGTATTACTTAATCTACATTTAATCAATTAAATTATAATTTATCATGTAGATCATTCAACTTCAGATAAATAGTCAATGGGTAGATTGTTTTCTTAAAGTTACTCATCTTTTCAGTCACATTCATTTTGTTTTCCATATCCTCTGTATTTTTTACTATTTCTATTATAACATCATTTTTCTCCAACTCTGTCAGTGTATTAGTGTTAGCTGTTTATTTTTGTCCAATCAGTTGTGTCAGACTGGGCTTTTGAAACTCTTCATCGTTCATTGCAATTTCATTATTTTGTTCTCTGTATAACTGTTCCAAATGAGATTTTTTATTTTTTTTATTTATTTATTTTTAATTAAAGCAAGCCTCTAATTACTTTTTATCACTGCTAATCATAGGTTCTCTTCAAAGGTTTGGTGTATACTTTTTAAACTTCTGCTTACAACATTCTGTACGAATCTAATTTAAATTCGTATACAGTCTAAGGCAACATACCGATAAAATACTACCTGTTTCACTAGTTGAATTATAGCATGCGCCAAAAATTATAGTCTCAAAAATTGTTTTAATTAAACTTATAAAATATATTTCCATCTGTAATCATAGTGTCTTTGTTCTCGCTTCTTTTTTTTTATCTAAACAAATATAAGCTAGTTGCAATTAAAACCCAACTGATCAACAGACTGACAATGTCAGATCAACATACTACCAATATGTCAAATCAACAAACTACCAATGTCAGATCTAAAGACTCCCAATGTCAGATCAACAGACTGCCAATGTCAGATCAACAGACTACCAATGTCAGATCAACAGACTGCCAATGTCAGGTCAACAGACTACCAATATCAGATCAACATACTACCAATGTTATATCAACATACTAACGATGTCGGATTAACAGACTACTGATGTCAAATCAACATACTGCCAATGTCAAATCAACATATTACCAACGTCATATCAACATACTACCATGTCAGATCAACAGACTACTGATGTCAGATCAACATAGTACCAATACCATATCAACAGACTATCAATGTCAGATCAACATACTGCCAATGTCAGATCAATATACTATCATGTCAAATAAACAAATTACCAATATCAGATCAACAGACTGCCAATGTCAGATCAACAGACTACCAATGTTAGATCAACAGACTACCAATGTCAGATCAACAGACTACCAATGTCAGATCAACATACTACCAATGTCAGATCAACAGACTACCAATGTCAGATCAACATACTGCCAATGTCAGATCAACATACTGTCAATGTCATATCAATATACTGCAAATGTCAGATTATTTGTACATTTTCATTCATTCTGCAATCACTGGTTGCAGCTTTTGACAAACTGCACTGTATCATCTAGTAGAAAACGGTAAACTCCACTTGTAAGTTTATATATATATATATATATATATATATATATATATATATATATATATATATTAGCTGTAAGTTTAAGAAGGTAAACAATAATGTTCTTTTCTCTCTGCTGGGTTACAAAAATGTGGTGGAAAAATAAATTTGCTTTTGCACTAAAATGTATCAGAATATATCATCGTCATCCATAAACCATCGTTACACTGCGTCACAATTTCCTAATTATATAGGTCTATTAAACACTTTCTCTTATGAATGCCGTTGACTTACATATTAACTACATAGATTTTATGAATGACTATGGTGTATATATTATTTACACAGATTTTATGAATGCCTTTGGTTTACATCCTATTTACATAGATTTACGAGTTACGGGGGAGATCCTTCTTGTCTAATTTGTCACATAATTACCAGGAAACAGAGAATTTTAAACGATGTGAGCCAAAAGCATCTCTGTAAGTGACAACGAAGACCTCTTGATAACAACAGTCATATGAGTAGTAAAATGCTAAAGTTGACAGCTCTAACTTCTTTATAACCAAAGCTCTTTTCCAGGAACTTTCTAACACACCTGCTATCAGAGAAACCTTTGTCCACACAATGTACATATGGTATTTATAATGTTTTCTGCAATTTACAACAAATTATCATTTTATACGGTTCACCACTTTACGTTCAGTTGTATTCATGACTTTTTACATTTATATTTTAATTTTGGATTCAATATAATTGAAGTTTCGGGCTTACCAAAAAAGCAAATAGTTCTGTTATTTTACGACTTATTTAAGAATTAGCTACTTTATAAAGAACTTGGCTAACTTTATCAATTAGTGCAAACCTAATGGTACAAAGATAAATTAAGTCAAACGTTTTGATCATTGGTAGTGAAGCCCAAGTAAAAGTTGAGGAATACAACTTCCATAGCAATGTTCAAAGGACTAGATATAGAACAGTGTACCCGGCATCATTAATAAAAAATCTTAAACTGTAAATACAAGTTGATAAAATCATTAAAAACTAAACTCATTGTTTTATCACTTGAACGTAACACAATTGTTATCGCCCATGCCACATCGAAAGGATTGATGTTATATTTGGTGTAATAAGGATTAATATAAACAATTTAAATTTTAAATCGGATATTTTTGATAATTATTTAGAAGAACCTTGAGAATGTTTTTGTTTGTTCATGGGGGGGGGGGTATTGTTTTGGGGTTTTTTTTAATCCTTAGATAGCATTTCAGCTGGGAACTCAACTATAAATTCTTGCATTTGTTTGCTTCTCCTAATCTTAACTAGTAGTTTTAAATCAATCTAAAACATAAGTCCGTACTTTTTAAACCAAATTCAGAAATTTATAAGAAGAGTTCAGCTTTTATTGATCCAAACTCTTGAATCCTTTAAAATCTCTATAAGGTGAACTGACTCATCCAAGGGTTGAAAGAACATATGAATCCACCTCTACAGAAACAATCACTTGCATGATTTTATATAATTCACTACTTAAATTAAACAAAACACAATGTACCGTCATGTACTTATGTTCTGTGGTAGAAGTTCAATTAACTAGTTTAATGGCAATGTCGACTCATGGCACCCCAACTGCAAAACAGTTTGCATCATATACAGGTAACTGTAGAAGGCCTCTTATAAGATTAGTTTGTTAAGCAAATGAGATTCTTTAAATAAAATCATAGGTGTTGTTGTTGTTGTTGTTGTCGTCGTCGTTGTTGTAAATGTTATTATTATTACTAATTAGTATCTCTCAAATACGACTTTAGGTTTCTCGTAATCGGGACTTGAATTATGCCAGCATGTACATTTATTGTGTCAATGTACATTATAGTACTCAATGTTCATTTATTATGGCGATGTACATTTATAGTACTCAATGTACATTTACTGTGTCAATGTACATGTATTATCTCAATGTATATTTATTGTACTAAGTGTACATTTATTGTACTCAATGTACATTTATTGTACTCAGTGTGTATTGATAGTCTCAATGTACATTTATTGTACTCAGTGTGCATTGATAGTCTCAATGTATATTTATTGTACTCAGTGTGCGTTTATTGTACTCTTATAATATTCAATGTACAGTTATAGTACTCAATATGAATATATTGTATTCAATAAAATATATTGCACTCCAATACATCTTCAAACGGCATTAGTTAAAATGCTATATTTATGAATTAAGTTTGTCTCCAACTAAGTCTTGATTTTGACTTTGAAGATTAAAATCTTTCTTCCTTTCCATGTCGTTTCATACATTTATAGATATGATTGTTTTGTGAACAGACAGAAGTAGAGTGCAATGTTGACTTTAAATTAATCTCCCTGACCTACTCAGAGTAAATAATAACAGCTTATATAAGCGAAACTTCCGTCTCTAATGACTAAACAATTATTGGGAATGTTTATTTTTCACGTTTAGGCCTTGTGGGTGCTTGACAAATGCCACAAATTCAGGCAGATACTTTTCTAAGTATCCATTGGTTCCATGGGATAACGTAACGAAATATCGCTAAACATCAACTATTGTACAGAAGAAAACGACTCAAGACAAATGTTTCAATAAAAGTAGATTGCTTTCAACTGGCCAGGAAAAGAAAAATAAACAAATTCTATCGTTACAGCAAAATTCACAAAGAGATGATGTATTGGTTATCACGAAGGTGAACAATGATCTTCTCTACGTGCATACACACATACATACAGACTTACAGAGAGATGATGTATTGGTTATCACGAAGGTGAACAATGATCTTCGCTCCGTGCATACACACATACATACAGACTTACAGAGAGATGATGTATTGGTTATCACGAAGGTGAACAATGATCTACTCTCCGTGCATACACACACACACACATAGAGACTTACAGAGAGATGATGTATTGGTTATCACGAAGGTGAACAATGATCTTCTCTCCGTGCATACACACATACATACAGACTTACAGAGAGATGATGTATTGGTTATCACGAAGGTGAACAATGATCTTCTCTCCGTGCATACACACATACATACAGACTTACAGAGAGATGATGTATTGGTTATCACGAAGGTGAACAATGATCTACTCTCCGTGCATACACACACACACACACACACACATAGAGACTTACAGAGAGATGATGTATTGGTTATCACGAAGGTGAACAATGATCTTCTCTCCGTGCATACACACATACATACAGACTTACAGAGAGATGATGTATTGGTTATCACGAAGGTGAACAATGATCTTCTCTACGTGCATACACACACACACATAGAGACTTACAGAGAGATGATGTATTGGTTATCACGAAGGTGAACAATGATCTTCGCTCCGTGCATA
>JAECUM010068421.1:0-21004 GCA_016617855.1 Megalonaias nervosa
AAATTCAAAAACAAATTCTATGGTTTATTAATGCTGAATATATGTAACTATTTCTCAGTTTTGCCATCAATGTTTTTCAGTCGCTCATCTTGATAACCCCATTCGATGACTTATGTTATCAAGATAAGCTCGATGACTTACAGGGTATGAACCATTCCTTTTTATAGACTTGCGCACTAAGTGTAAAGGTTTCGATATCGTGCGTGATGAGTACATATTTAGACAGTGGTGTTGAGTGATAAGTAAACACACTTTAGTCACATTCGGAAGCTCTGGAAATATACAGGTTTACTTTGCCCTCAATATTTGGGTTTTATTGGGGTTTCTAGAGCAATAGTTTGTCAGGCACAACACTCGACCTTCTCTGAATTCTGATGAATGAAATAAACACGGACATTATTTCAAGCATATATATATATATATATAGTAGTTAGTTAGATATATATATATATATATATATATATATATATATATATATATATATATATATATATATATATATATATTTTTTTTTTTTTCTTTTTTTTTTTCCCTTACGTAGGTTTAGAAAATGTATTTTGTTTTGGAAATTATTTTTTAATTTTGAAATTTTCTGAAGTATTTCACTATTTATGACGGATTGAACGTAACCAGATTAGTAGTGATTATCGTAAATGTTTACTTAGATAGGCATCATATGAAGGTGGGGGGCCCCGAGTGGCCGAGTGGTCTAAAGCGCTATCCGTTACGGATTACTGCCATCTCACCTCTGTCTGCGTGGGTTCGAGTCTCGGATTCGGCCAATGTGGGTATGTGAGAAAGCTTGCCAGTAGCTTCTCGTGGGTCGGTGGTTCTTTCCGGGGTTTTCCCGGGTTCTTCCTCCACCATTTATACTGGCCGCCATGTATAGCCTATCGTGTGCTGAAAAATGGCGTTAAATCCTACAACAACAACAACAACAACAACATGAAGGAGGTATGTGGTGCTTACATCATGTCCACGTGGTTGTAACATGATGAAAGGTATTGCAACACCATGACTCGCACTAAGCGGTCGGCAATAATAGAAGCCAGACCTGGTTTAAAGGATCGCGTGTATCGCAGAAGTTATTAGTCATACTCACTTTCGGGAAGAAAGACTGAATACCTTAAAGTTATATAATGAGTATCCAAATAAGACTGACACATTTATTGTTATTAGGACTCCTATGTCAGACGTACTGTCATGATACTCTTCTTACGGAAGACTTAAGTAAACTTCACAAAGAATTCCGGAAGCTACAACTTATACTAGAATCCATAGTAACGGACGGTTCTCCGTTGGTTGAAATAATTGCATTTCTCGCTACGATAGCAGTACATAAACACGCTAGCCTTAAGGCAGACGATTTGAAAGTGGGCGGATCACCTGGTTACAATGTGAGTGACACTTGTCTTAACCATACAGAAATTTTGATTGACGCTTTGTTCAGAAGAGAGCAATGGGCCATTCGATGTAAGTAGTTGTAAGCAAGTAGACTTAGTTTCATTTCAACCTAATCGATTACATCAAACTATTTTCACAGCTCGTTCACGACATTCTTTCAGATTAGGATAACAGAGAACACCCCCTCCTTATTCACTTTCGAACTATAAAGAACAGCGATAATAAATCAATATTAACTAACGATTGGGGGCACACTGTTTTTATTGGAGCATACAAGTCTCGTATATCTTTTTGCGGAGTTTATGTGCAGTTGTAATTAATATACACTATGCACACATCTAATCAATTATACCGAGGCATGCAACTTTGCAATGTAAGTTAAACAAAATAGCAATTGATTCACCCTACATATCTATCTACCTATCTACATATCTATCTATCTACATATCTATGTATCTACATATCTATCTATCTATATATCTACATATCTATCTATCCACATATCTATCTATCTACATATCTAGCTTTCTATATATCTATCTATTTACATATCTATCTATCTATCTATCTATCTATCTATCTATCTATCTATCTATCTTGTAAAATTCTACTTTACCTAACACCTGTTTCTCTCTTTGTTCAATGGGAAAACTGCTTCCACAACCATATCTACTGGCACCATCATCAGCGGCACTAACAAAGAACACGAACAACAGTTACATCTTTTTATTTCTACTACTCTTTTTTCATTTATCACATATTAATTCCACTCTTGAAATACAATATATACGTCCGTTAATACTGTTATTATTAATGCTGTTAGCTTATTAGAGCAATTGCTACAACTGCTACTAATAGAACAGTTGCCACAACCTCCATCATGTCATGCAAAATAGCTTTAAAATAGAAGGTATTGCTATTCTATATCTGAAACAAATATTGGAAACTTGTTCTGATCTGTTTGGTTTTAGTTAAATGTGTATTTCCGCAATAAAACTGAAACAGTTCAAAATGTATCTTGCACATATGACCCTAGTTGTTTTAGAGAAAAGATTATTAATATATACGATTGATATATTTTGCTGAATGTCATTTCAACACGTACAAAATTATATCTCGCTGAGGCAGTTTGTTTAATTTTATTGCCAGTAGGCAAATTAAAGCGTTTGCTGGTCTGCGAAGGACTTGCACTTTTTAGTTACGAGCGTGTAGATTACTGAGGGTTCCCTTGAGCCGGTTGCGGGAACAACTTTTTTGGTCTCGAGTGTCGCATGTTGACTAATGTTTTCTTTGCACACGACATGCAAACAAGGTTACTGAACCGATTACAATATTCATATTTTACTTCTCGTCCTAAAATTAAGAATCTTGTTCGAGAACAGACAAGTACATCGTTTCTGTTTTGAGAATACGCACCACTTCTGATGTGGAAATAGACAAGAACGTTGACCAAAATATGCCAAGCGTTGATCCGTCATGTTTTTTTTTTTTTTTCTTTCTTTTTTTTTTTTTTTTTAACCCGAGATCAGCTGAAGTTGTTAATGTGAGCACACTCAGTAATAATCGAAAATATATGACAATTTTCTTTTATATTTGGGCGAAATGCAAGAATAGGTCGATCAAATTTTTCTAGATTTGATTGTCAAAGAAAGTAACAAATTACATCTCAAGGAGTCTCTCATCCGCTCCCACCTCGAAAATAAATTAATTAAATGATTGCTGAGAATAATACCTTATTCCTTGGCCTGATGAGATGCTGATTTGCTTAAATTGGTAAATAGTAATTGCAATACAGTAAGACCACATGAATTTGAAGACGACTCTATGTTTGTACAGCTGTACCTGAACTAAATTACTTTGCTGTTGTTGTTGTTAATAGAAAGTCTAGACCATTGATTTCTCTATTTATCTTCTCATGCCTAATTAAGGAGGAGGGTACTAATGACGGGATAAGTTAGATGAATAAAACTCCATTACTCTGCTAGGAGCACTGCGCAATTTATCTACAAAAAGATTCGTTCGCTTATACGAGTTTAGACGTAAAGACCTTTAGTTATTTTTCGATATCTATCTTCTTAGTGAGCGACATTGTTTAGGTTGAAATGGTGTGTATTTTTAAGTCCATGAGAGAGAGAGAGAGAGAGAGAGAGAGAGAGAGAGAGAGAGAGAGAGAGAGAGAGAGAGAGAGAGAGAGAGAGAGAGAGAGGGTTGGGGTGACAAACTGTTAAAAAGGCATCTTATGTGGATGGGCAATTTACATTGTTTGATAACGGAATAACACGCTAAATAGTGGGGGTGGGGTGGGTGGATTCTTAGCAGATATTTGTATGTAGATAGGTATGTCAGATTGTCTTAGAAAACGAATTAAGTGCTAAATAATAAGAGAGATAGAGCATTTTATATTGTCGATTTGGAACATTGTTTGAAAAATGATGAATGGATTAAATGATAAGTATAATTTAGAACTCGTCATTATTAGACATACATTTTTTAAGATGGTTTTAATCTGCATTTTTCTCACCAGTTATTGATGCCCTAGGAAAGCTGGAGAGTGATATACTTGATGGAAACTTTGTTTGGCCCGGTTCATACGATGAATGCATAAATACACAGGCTGTTGTGTACGTAGATCCATCCAAAAATCAGGGCCGAGCTATCCCTATAGGGGTCGGTACTGCATGGTATCCATACCTCTTTCGAACCAACAAAGTGCCACGGTCAATAAATTATCAACCCTCTACATATTTGTTTGGTTTATGAGTGTTTTGTTGATTATCTAGAGAATAACCATCATCATCACCACCACCACCACCACCACCATCGTCGTCTTCTTGATCATCATTGATAACAACAATAATCACGACGGCAACAACAACGACATATGTGCCACTGGCATTACCGTTACTACCACTTATCCTACTGTTACATGAATTCCTCATGACCGGTCTCCTCTAGGATAACAAATTTAAATAAAAATAAATTACTAGACATGCTCACTTTGAAGACCGTAATAATTTACTTGGGACCTAAATATTTGTCCAGGATTTAGAGACTGTCACTTTATAGATAGACCAGTTTAGAGAAGTTTCTATATTATTATTATTATTATTATTATTATTATTATTATTATTAACATAAAAGTCCTTGTCATCATGGAGATCATAATTGTCATCAAAATAGAAACCATAACTACTGTAATATTTGCTATTGATTTTATTTGAAAAGATGTTTGTGATTGTGTCTAAAAGAAGCTTCCTGCATCCTTGTCTTTCAGAGAGAGAGAGAGAGAGAGAGAGAGAGAGAGAGAGAGAGAGAGAATCAAATCCATGATCAAAAATTCACTGTCGCTGAAATAATAATGTATATAAGGTTTGAATCAAAAGAAGCTTCGTAGGTACATATATATTTTGCTTCCAGACTTCTCGAGTCCTGTTTTCATAGAAATTAATTTTGATATTACAGTTATTTGGTAGTACCACTGCCTTGTCGGTTGGTATATGTCTGTCAGAAACATATAATGACGATGATGCTGCTGCTCTTCTTAGAACAGGTAATAATACCACGAGTTACCGTGAACTGAAGTATTTTAAAACTAAATTTCAATTCTAGCGGTTTTTTGATTAAATAACTTTTTTTTATCTGTTCTTTATTCGTCGGTTGAGATCGGAGTCCAACGGTTTCCTTGGTTCAGAGTCCATTGATTTCCTCAGATGGAAATTTGTATTCTTAGTTTTGAACGAAATATGCGTAATTTTGTACCTGACTATACCTAGTGCGTTCATAATTGCCACTCGTATAACATCCATTACGCCTACAATGGTTATACATAATTTTGAATATTATTTTAAGATCATGGGAGCGTGTTCGTGCTCAGGAGAGATTTCCAAAGGTGAAATTGTTAAGTCATATTTGACAAAATTAACCAATTATGCAACAAATACCCTCGCTTCGAAAAAATACGCACAGACAGACCAACAGAGAAGCAAAACAAAGAAAACCCGTAAAGAACTAGCACAAAGGAATGAGAGATCAATTTTGTAAATAAAATACATAATTGGACATAAATCAGAGCCACATGGAACGCGTTCAGCAATTATCATGAAGTTAGAAAGACATACATTAAGAGGAACAATATGTTCAGAACTATTTTGTATATGATGTAACACACACACACACACACACACACAGAGAGAGAGAGAGAGAGGACGAGTGCTCCAATAATGTCACCATCGTTTATAGAGTTTATCCAATCGTCTATCAATGGATGGCGACATGTTTTTCAGACTGTTTGGAAAGTGTGAGTGTGTGTGTGATTTAGATTTTTAACGTAGCTTTAATAATTTTTCAGTCATATCGCTACGATGTCTGCAGTGTGACAGTTTATAGTGATGTCTAGCACTGGGGCATCATGCCGCAGACATGTGGCATGATGTCCCACCCGGTCACATTATCCTGACACCAGGCCGACCAGTCCTAACACTAACCTCTTAATGCTGAGCGCCTAGCTAGGCAGCTGTTAGTACCATTTTTAAAAGTCTTTGGTATGACTCGTCCGGGGTTCGAACCCGCGACCTCCCGGATCCGAGGCGAACGCTCTAACCGCTAGGCCACCGGAGCGGTATGACTGTTTGGAAGAAAAAGGAAGCATTGATATAGGTTCGTAATTAGAGGGGTCAATTGTTTTACGACTGTCATGTACGGAGTACAACTTTAGCTTGTTTTAGTGTTTCCAGATCGCTTAAGGATTTTAGATTAGATTAAGAAATTAATTTCAATAAGCAATTTCTGAGAACACTTGTAGTATTGATCTCTTTTTAAAAAAGTATAAATATTTCTAAAGTAACTACATTTTTCCCAGTCTTTTATACGACCAAGTTTGTGTGCTTCCACTATTTCAAGGAATACCACTCAGGAATTTGTAGCGTTTTCCGACATGTTTTAAAGGAGAATACCAGTTTGCAAGTCGTAGGTCTATACCGCGTTAGGATGAAAGGGTCGAAAGTCCAGAAAAAAAGTCCATAACATCAAATTTGGTGAAAGAGCAGTAAGCAAGTGATAAATGTGAACAATTCTTAGCTATCGGAGATGGTTTTCATTGTAATACTCAAAGGGTAGTAGTCATCACATCAAATAAATGAAATAAAGAGGAAGGGGAATTGGCATACTGTACATACAATGAAAGCATTAAAGTGTTGGAACGGGATTTAATCCATATGGTTTCGATATAAGTAATCTTACATTGGGTACATATTTAGAGGTCAACATATAATGAAATAACCACCCGCCTTTTATAGTTATATTTTTGTGTTCCACGCTGTAAGCAGGTTATAGGTTAAAATAATTCATTAGAAAAACAAAAGTTAAAGATTTTTCTGCTCGAATCCGATCTCTTCATGTATTGTTCCTCGAGAATTGCTTGTAAAACTCACGCTATAAGTGTTGGTAGTGTATCCACAAATTTAAGATAAATATGTGATCTTCCATGTTAAATGTCTTTTTTTTTCCTGGCTTCGCGTTTACATTAATTTCTTTGTTAAATAAAGAATCACCTTATGTTAGCCAAAGCAAAGATGCAATCAGAAGTTCCAGAAATAAAATCTAACTTTTTCCTTTTTGTCTTTAAGTTCTTAGCCTGTTACCTTTGAATGGCACTGCAAACATAAATCCTACTGTCCAATGTCAGGAACGAGATCGAGAGTTGGATGGTCGAGCCATAGCTGTGATGTGAGTACATATTTACTAATTAAGGGTCAAAAACTGAAATCAGGTATGTGTTGTATAGTCTGCATGTGAGTTATGACTGGTCATTTAGATGAGACATTGTTTCCTAACCATATCAAACAAGCTGTGAGAAGAGAACACAAAGTAGTCTCATTCTCTTGGTGTACTAAAATACAGACTAATTCCTCTGTCTCAAGGCTTGTCATTTACTTTTGACAGCTTGTAAAGTGGCGTTCGTGTGGTGTGCCCCTCTTTTATTGATTTGGCGAACGTTTTCTAGAGGATGACCTCCCTCGATATTATTACCCAGTGCGAGTGGATAGAAAGAACATTAACAGAGAACCGAGCAAGACCATTGAGAAGAAATAAACAAATACGAGCCCCCTTAAACAACAAAAATAAAATAAAATTTAATTAATACATAAACTAAATTTCATTTTCAATCCAACAGATTTACATTAATGGAATTTAATAGCAGTGTTCAATTTACGGATTCGTTCATCATAGCAACGAGTGGTGAAAAGAGTACAATGTCCACGCCCGATTTGCATCAACTAGCGTTCTTCCTTTCCTGACTTTGTGTATCCCACGTCTACGCGGGTATGCTTGGTCCCTTCTCTGACCGTTTCTATTCCGGACTCTTTATTTGCGGACTTCTTTCTTGGACTGTCCTCATCGGGTTCCTCGGGGAAGGATATAGAAAGCTGTTCCCTTAATGCTGTTTCTTTTCACACAATCATGCGTCGTAGCACTATAGCCTGTCTTTTACTTTCAAGACAGCCATCTGGCCTGTTTACTTGTTAACGAGGGAAAACACTATTCTCAGGCTATCCACCGTAGTCAGGCTTTTGTCTTCTCCCAAGGCAAATTTCTGACTAAAGAATTTTGAGCAAGTTGGTACCCTTAAATTCTCAGTACTTCCAAAGTGTACGCCTTAATTTTGACTGACCAATCGAAGGCAACTGTTCCTAAATTTTCCCCAAAATAATCATGTCTTTCGTCAGATTTTGACAGCCTATAATACGATGCAATCAACTTTCCTTTGAAGATCAGTTATTTGACAAGCGGTCCTTTACAAACAGATACGGTCGGTAGTTCTAATGTACTTTTCCAAGATACTGTTACAATGACTGGGTCAATTCCACTGAAGCTTAAACGTAGGCCTTTAATGTTTCACAGATGAAATAAGGGAAATGTCAAAGTGACTTTTCTCAAAGACTTTTCTGGCTTGCCTATGATAAAATTTTAATGCACAATTTATTCAGCTTGAAGAATCAGTACTTCTTCAAAATTCGACACAATACAGAATATACGCTATCAGTAAGGCATATTTAAAATGTCGGCCACATTTGTAATTATATTTCCCGATGTAACTAGTATACAATTGAGTGACGTGACCTAATTTATCCTTGCAAGTTATATAACACTTTATCACTGTGGTCAAGAATACACATTTTACAAAAGCTAAAACACTTTAGAACTGCTCACCGATATGCTCACTAGTACGGATATGCTCACTAGCACGAATATGCTTACAAAGATGGATATGCTCGCTTGGACTGGTATAAAGTAGGTTACCTTAAACGTGAAATATTAAAGGCAAGATATATTTCGAGACATACTATATGATAGAAACGGAGCAGTCACTATACAATAATGCTTGACAGCCTATAATTTTCTTAGTTTTTACCAAATAGAGTGTATTACAAAAAGAGACGTGGCTTCTGTTTCTAAACACATATGAGATGTTTCTGGTATTACCATATGTGAATTTAATTAATATGTCTAAAATATAGGCTGTACTAAAATATGTTTAATTTATGTGGTATAATGCGTTTCATATCTAAGCTCTTTTTTCTGCTTAGATATTTGAAATAGAAAAATAATTTTCTCAATAAAAAATGTCATTCATTCCAGCGTTATTGCATCAATCATCGTGGCCATCATTGTACTGGGAACTGCATATGACGTCATAACTAGGCTGATTGTAAACTTTGCTACCGAGACCAAGATGGCGCAGTTCAGTGAATCCCTTCCCATCAGAAAAGACACTCACAGCAATGGTGCGGTTTACGAGAATGGAGACGTCCACGATAAGACTGATCTCCTCTCTAAAATAAAATATTCTGAGTATGAATCTGTTGAGAAACATACTCATGCAGAAGGACACGCCGACAAAGGTAAGATATTAGGTCCCCTTATTTTCACCCGATAGCTGTCTGATATTTATTCGATGTTTTGGTTTTCGTTAAATTATTCCTTCAATCTCATCATGTAAGTGTCTCATCTTCCAATCGTCTACATAAACTTAGCACAAAATCCTATTCATTAAATAAGATTTTCATTTCAGATGTATATCACTTATTTGAATTGAGAGACTTCAAGTCGCCCCTATTTCTTTTACATAGGTCTATTCTATCAGCAATCAAATTTTTTTTTTTTTTTTTTTTTTTTTTTTTTTTTTTTGAATAGGGATTTTCCATCAGAATTCAAAGGAGTTTGTTTTAGATAGGGATATTCCATTAGCATCCATAGGTTCTGTTTTACAAAGGGATATTCCATTCGCATCCAAGGGATTTTATTTTACAAAGGGATAATCCATTAGCACCCAAAAGTTCTTTTTTACAAAGGAATATTCCATTAGCATCAAAAAGCTTTTGTTTTACAAAGGGATATGCCATTCACATCCAAAGGCTATTGTTTTAGAAAGGGATATTCAATTAGCATCCAAAGCCTTTTGATATATTATACCGATACTGCTTAAGCAATTACATATATTCAGTGGGCATGGCCTAATCAATATATTCATTATCATGTCAGCTAAACGTCCACTGAAGGTGATATATGGAAGACGTTCCACTGAAAGTGATATACGGAAGTCGTTCCACTGAGAATATTTAAGTTTTTTGCATCGATGACTATTCTTTTTTGTAAATATATTTTTCTTCAGCTATATTGTATGTAAAGTAATAAAGGTGGTATCAGCGATTTCGTGAATCAATTATCATTACAAACATAAGTTGGAATGCAATCGCAGCTTTGGCATATCTGGTCTGAGTAGAGACTCCGTACTTATCTAAAAGATTGAACTCTGGCAGTATTGCACCGACGTTAATTTAAATAAAGATATCAAAGGTTTCATCAATATTACTACGGGTGTATTCTATTGATATATTTATTGCAGTGTATTCTGCTAAAGGAAGCGTTCATACATGTAAATTTAACGAAGACCAAAGTCAGATGATTTATCATTATTATAATACTGTTGAAATGGTGCAATTAATGATATTATTTCCATTTTGTACAGGTATAATTCTCCAAATATTGTTAACTTTTTCCATGTACAGTAATGCCGTTAAAATCCTCAGTACAAAGCAGGCAGCCGGAAGTCTGAGTGCTGTGAATGGGATCCGCTGTCTTAGCATGTTTTGGGTCATAATAGGTCACACATACGCTTTCGGATTTAGATTTTAGATTATATATATATATATATATATATATATATATATATATATATATATATATATATATAATTTTCAGATAAATAATGTCTTAAAGTGCAGATTATTACCCTTGAAATAATATGAACGTAATTACTATTATAATTGAAGTGCACTTTGCAATCGTAGCGAGACGAAACTAGTATAATCCACAATAGAAATTTCCGAGAAATGAAGCTTTAAGCCATAATCTCATATTTCCAGTTTCAGATACCCCATAGCCGTTATAAGTATTATAACCCCATAGCCGTTATAAGCGAAATGAAAGCAAGTTAAATTATCTATTATCTGTACAGAGTTACAATGTGATAGAAAACGGGTCCAATTATTCGGTACGAGCGTGATGTCCTTAATTGAGAAATAGCTTGAACCTTTGATCTAATCAGACCCCATATCAAGCTATACATTCTGAACACGTTATTCTACACAAGGGGATACAAATATACTGAGAAAGCCGAATACATGGAGATAAGAGTACAACTGTTATTGATAACAAGGCAGGGTTCACTTGAGATTGATACCATTGTTACAACAATAATCTATCCCATTGCGATGTTTTGTACAGGTACAAAGGAAAAGCAAAATGTCAGGAGCAACCTGTAACATATCTGCTTTCTTCCCTCAGTACATATGTTTTGATGACTATTTGACAATACAGATCAACATGTTCCTTCCGATGTGTCCGAACTTCCGATTACGGTTTTTAGTATCTGTGTAACGTTTAAACGAAGTATCTGGTCGATGGCTAAATGTTTTTTATTCAATCACTTTTCTCGCTAATTACCAATACAATCAATACACAGTCTGTAGTACCACTGTAATCTTTATATCAGTTTATTGTTCGAACAGGAACGATTAGATGAAAAAGAGCATGTTATAGCCACATTTTTCCTTGTCTCTAAATTGTCTTCCTTGCTTCTCTTGGTAGATTTGCACAGTGGCGTAGCGAGGGTACTTAGCGCCCGGGGACAAAACATAAACTTGGCGCCCCCTTACGTAGCGCCCGGGGACAAAACATAAACTTGGCGCTCCCTTCGAGTGCATCTGAGATAACGAATAGTTGTATTTTCTTCATTTTGGCGCCCCTGGCACATGGCGCCCGGGGACAACTGCCCCCCCCCCCCCGCCCTCCCCAATCTACGCCACTGGATTTGCAATACTCAGAACGCATGGGCCAATGTCAAATCCGTGTAAATAAATATACTCGAATTGTTTGTAGATAGCGCTACTCTTAAACGTAATAATAAATGTCAAACGTAATCATTTATCAAGTAATTACAAAGACCTTTGCATCCACAAGAAGACTTAGGAGCCGCTAAGATCAAACTTTATCCAAGAGATATGAGAAATCAATGATAAATACTATTTTACCTGATACAGAATATGAAATAAAATTAGAAATACAATTAACATGCGATTGTGTAATCAAATAGATAAAATAATAAATGCATCAACCTGAAACTACAGTTTCCCATTTTTCAGCATACATAGGATCGTTCTTTCCAGCGATGTTGAATAGATTTACGTTCCAGGCCATCGATAACGCCACTGTTGCCGTGGATTCCTTCTTTCTTCTAAGGTATGTTTTCTTTAGAACATTTAAATTAATCTTATTCCGATATTACGTGAGATACATTGTAATCTAACGATATTACCAACACTAATAATAGTTAAAAAAGTTATCTGTGTTGCACTCACATAGAATATTTGTATGTTATTCTCACTGAATAACCTTTTCAGAACTCAGATTCAGGTGTGTAAATTTCACAGCTTCACCATTCACGTTCTTTTAGCACTAAGTGACACTTTTTCGTTTCTTTTTGCACGATATCTGCTCATATAGTTTTAGTTATCCATTTTTTGAGTACAAATTTTATAGAAAAAAAGTAAAACTGTATTCTGGTACTGATACGAACAAAACATATTTATAAAATGAATGCCTCATACTGTTGTATTTGAAGAAAGATAACACTTTTGCCATCTAACATGTTTTATACTTGTCAGCCTATGTAAGGCATGGAATAATGCGGGGATGTGGCTGGCATTCTCCATTTCCATGTTAAATAACTGTAGTCCTCAAAATAAAGCAAGAATGATATACTTGCCTATCATTATATTAGTGGCGAATTTATCAATTTCCACCTCGAGAAATGAAATGTTTGGATGCCAACTCTATGATTCAATTGCATGAGCATGTGCTACGGGATAAAATCTTCGACGTTCGTATAGAATGTGGTGTATATAAGAAATATCAGCGTCTCTTTCAAAATCTTTTATCTTATTCTTTCAACTTTTCTTCTAGCTGACTTTTATACGTTTGCTTTGGATCATAATCACTTATCTTTTATCTGAGAAAAGTTTATATCTACATTAATTCGGAAAGATTCATGTTCTGAAAGGGTTTAGCAAAGATTTAATTTGACAGTCCTACTGCTTAACTTTTACTCAAGACTATATAATCAGGAATATGCTGATTGGCATATTAACCCAATACATCCATCCGTCCATCAATGAATGCGTGCATGCATACGTTCATACTGATATTTTAATTTGTGGTTAAATTCAATGAGGAGATTTTTATTTTAAAATAAGATATTAAACTTAGAGAAATAAACCTCCATCTTCTATAGTGTTACTATTCACTTCAATTACGAGTATTTCATCCTTGATTACGACATCGCCTGTATGTTACAGTGGACTTCTTTTCGCCTTTCTGACCTTGAAAAAAGCTGGTGGAATCAAAGAATTCAGTTCGGGAATGTTTTATTTCCATCGTTTCTGGAGGTAATTTTGTTTTCTTTTCTTCTGGTCAGCTTTTTCAAATAGATATAGCTTATTGCCTGATAAAATGATGAGGTTATTTCCACTGTCGCACTATAATACACTGAAATGCACTGAATAACACTAATACCGATACACTGAATCGTACGGTCATATCGCACCAACGTCTTCGGTTTAGAATTCCTGAGTGTACTTTGAACTATATGTACCATTATCAATGTTCAATATTAGACTTCGTTGCTCATGCAATAATATTAACCACTTGCTTTTTACCTAAGGAATGACAACATAAATACTGATGTCTTTCACACATAGTGGTGGCAATAATAATAATAATAATAATAATAATAATAATAATAATAATAATGATAATAACAATAATAATAATAATAATAACTAAAATCTATTATCATTTAAGTTACGATGTCAACAATGTTACTGATTATTATGAGGCACGATGATATCACACGTTGTTATTACCGGTACTAGCATCAACATATAGAAGTACCCTTGAATTGCATATGTCTCGTCTGCGCATGGAAATAGTCATAAAAACAGAATACTTGTATAGATACACAATGCTAAATACTAAATTTTGTATGTGAAAAAATAACATTTTACTTTGTGCAAAATATCTCTAGAATGACTAGAACGACAGAAATTTTATGGACACTGATAACTGCACCAAGAAACACTCACTGCTCCATGATGTAATAGAAATTTATCTCTACAATTCAGACTTGAATGAAAGACCTAGTAGGAATGAATGAATCATAAATATACATTGATCTTGACACACAAATGAATGAAGTTCAGTAGACTTATGCCATTTAGCATTCATAAATCAGAATATTACACATGAATTCATATTTGTGAGATACGAATGCGCAGAGGGACTTTTAAAGTTCTTTGCCTTGACACATCATATTAGAGATATATGTTGTAAGATATTCTCCATAAACACGGTGCTTTTATCTGTCAACAGACTGACGCCACCGTATATGTTGCTAATGATGGTGTATGTCCCGACAGTGAAATACTGGAGTGACGGACCTTTATGGCCAAAGGATGGTTTTGAAATTGATTACTGCAAAGATTCATGGTGGACAAACTTACTGTACATCAACAATTTCGTCAATACCGATAAAATGGTATGAATCTTTATGTATTATTCTCTATATCAACAACTAGTATATAGTAATAGAATGACACGAGTCTCCGAATGTTATTCTTATATAACAATCCACCCCAACAACTCACAAATAACAGACTGGTATGAGTATCCGAATGACCGTCGTATACAGGAATGGCAGGGAGAGCTTTTTGGTACGATTTGGAGACAATCCACGGCTACATTCATCAAGAACATCTTCAATACTGAATGGAGATACCACCACGTTCCGCACTGTCAAAGTAAAGATTATTCACAGATGTGCAGAACACTTCAACAACATCCTCTATCAACAGACACTTATCTTCCTGTGGGTAATTCGTCGGCTGCCCCGTGTGGAAATCAATCAATCATTTACTGACCCCGCAGTGTTGACTGAAACTGTAAAATAAATCAACCTTCTGTCAAATGGCAAAGCACGTGGAGTAGAGGCTAATACTCACAGAAGTCAACAAATCTGGAGGCTCTCGCAGACCACAGAAACTGGCTGAACTCTGCCAGTCAATGTGGACTCAGTGAACAATGCCCCGGGAGTACAACAGTGCATTCATCTTCCATACTTACAAACCGTTTGATACGACCAGTAGTCGAGACCTCTGAAAGAACATAGCATAACTGGGTTGCCCAGAGAAATTCATTGTGATGGTTCGGCAATTTCATAATGGTATTATTGCTCGTGTTGTGGATGGCGGTGAGGCATCTGACCTTTTCCCAGTCACCAGTGGAGTCAAGCAAGGGCTTATGTTGGTTCCAAGCCTCTTTAGTAATATAATGTTCTCTTCCATGCTTACTGATGCCTTCCGTGACTACGATACTAGTATAGTCATAGGTATGTGACTGACAGCAACATTGACTCGAGGAGTTCAGTCACTTTATGTGCTATGTGACAGCCTCCAGCTTCGTTGGCTTCTGATGATCTTCAAGGATGTTTATTTCAAATGAAACTATGCCATTGTTACAAAAATGTAATATTTTGTATTAAAATTAGCCGATCTATGGACATTTATTTTATCAAATAAAGACAATCACTAATTCAGTCAGTAGAACGCAAAATCGTGAAATGTATGAAATCTAATGAATAATTTTAATTTGTTGCTTGGCAAATCGTAAGGAGCATGAAATATCATTCAACTCAAGAAATTTATTTTGTTTCAAAATTTGCACTCGTGTAAGACGTTATAGTTCATAACGGGACATCCAAATATATAAGTGTGGGGAAAATTGATACATTTGGCACCACCAGTGTGGCGATATCACCTTTAGAACAACTTTATTTTCCAGTTTAGGAAATATGTGTGCCTATATGAATATTATGCAAAATACCTTGCTTATGTAGGACTAATTAATTTTCCTCTCTTCTTCTCCATTTTTGTTCTTTCTTTCTTTCTTTCTTTCTTTCTACTTGTTGTTAGTGTTCTTCTTCTTCACGATTCTACAGTTTCTCATTACAACCATGTTCACCATACCAATCTGTGCAATAAATGAATCAGCAAAAAAGTACTTTCTATTTTCGCAAGAAAACAGTAACTAATTTGAGAAAAATTGTAAGCATCATAAGCAGGAAATTAATTGGACCAAATTCACTGTCATAAATGTTTCAAAACTTAGTTTTGTCGATGTAGCAGTTAACCACATTATGTCACAATAAGGAATAAAGAATCCATGACAGTCGAGGGTTGCCTTTCAAACATATAAAACAACGGGTTACTTTAGTTTAGCAGATGAAAGAAAATATTTCGATCGTATAAAACATTTTTTATGGTACTCGTGGCATAGCCTCCCGTGATAATAAAATGGAGCCATTCAATCGTAAGATAGTTCAGTATATCTACTCAAAAACTGCAAATCTCGTCTACGTTGTTTTATCAGTGTATGGGTTGGAGCTGGTATTTGGCAAATGATATGCAATTCTTCATAGTTAGTCCTATACTTCTGATAGCTCTGTATGTGTAAATATCCTTTTATATTTGCGATTTTCACAAGTATAATTATGATTCCCGTTCAGGAATGAGAAGAGAAAACCTGTACCAGATACATGTCAATTAATGTTTTATTTTTGGTTATAATTTAATAATGATAGGAACAGTGTTACAGCATATTTATGGAGCATAGCAGAAGAGAATATAACATTTATGAGTGACAGTTAAGGTGATAATAATGAAATCTTTAACGTTATAAATAATTATTTAAATTATAACTATTTTGAGATAAATTATGATATTATATGAATATAAACATTTGGAACCGATACTCATATCGTTGTAACAGGCTCTTCTTCCTACCAATACTTTCTACGTGTTTTGTAACTATTTCACCATAAGTCTACATATTGATTCCTTTTATCTACGTTTTATTAATATGAATAAAGTACATATATAAAACTGTTCTTACTGGTAGATCTCCGATTATTGGCGGTATTGTGTCCAGCATATTCTTGATTGCCACTTTTATAACATCCGGAGTTATTGCATCTGTTAACAACGCCAGTGCGAACATCATTGCTCAAGGAGGAACTACCGGGTATTCATCATTACCATCATCAATTGCAACGCGATCATCAACATTGCCATATTTTAGCTATCGTCATCATAAGCGCATGGGTCACAATCATAAATATTTTTATCAGCAATACGAATCCGTACAAAATATTTTAAAAATAGATGAAATTTCCGCGTTAGACATGCCATTGATTGTTATTAATAAAGAGTGCAAAATTCCAAACCGTTCCAAAATAAATGAAGGTAGAAGTTAGCTTGAGAGGCTTTTAAGCGATGTCAACTTTGGGAAATTTTCTGTATATGCCTAACATTATGTATGCATATCGTAGCTTTCGTTAGGGAAGATTATTTTGTCTCTTGAGCAATTTGTTCATCTCTCAAGTATACATTTTACTTGGTTCATTATTGAAATATAATATACTTGTGCTTCTGATAAATACCTTGTTGAGATATTTCTTGGATTATTCTTATATAATGCATACAATTGTTTAAAGGTTCTTTACAATTCATTGTTTATAAGCAATTACGCTGTTTAATATAAAATCCTTAATCATGCAAAATGATGTTTATCGAGCAGAATCACAAGAAACTGGCTGGCAATTAAATCTTTCTCATTCGACGATCTGAATAAAAAGTATCATATATTTTATATAAATAATAAAAATTAGGGGAAATTTTGTTGTAATCTTAGAAAAGATTTGAAGTATACTGATTCACTTCTCTGCATGGGTTATCGTTCTTTTATTATTTATATCACGTGTTATATATATTTCTTATAATTCAGGTTTATGCAGCTTTACATTAAACCATACTGTCGGATTGGACCGTATATTGTTGGTATTCTTACTGGGTATATCTTATTTAAAACAGATTGCAAAGTCCAACTTGGCAGGGTAAGTACTTATATCTTTAGAATGATCTTCCTATGAACAAAGTCATAGACAGTTCCTCAAAGAGTACAGTGTAATAGCTGAATTGACTCTAATGATATTAATGTGAGCGATATGCAACCATATCATCGTTATGAGACATGGAGAGCGAAGGTGAGATATTTCTCTTATTGTTTAATCATGCATATTAATATTTATGATATCAATTCAACTATCCATTCTCATACACATGTAAATGGGCAAAGAGTACATACAACAAATATTGCTTCGTTATCAATGCTACACTTACAACTTTAAACAGGAACTCAAAAATTATAATTAGCAAAAAAAAAAAAAAAATTGAAAGGACGATATGGACAAATATAAACAATCTAAATGGTAATCCATCTCTTATTTCAAGCGTTTGATAACAAAATGTAGTTAATTTGCATATGCTTATTATGCACTCTACTTTAAACGTTAAAACGAGAATGAAATCTACAAAATGGAAGGGTAAAGATGGACAAAACAATTACATTATAAATAATAACAATTAATCTCTTATTCTAAACGCTTCATGAACAAATTACTGTAACAATAATAATCTGTCATATTTCAAACGCATTATAACAAAAATAATGTAACAACATTAATTGATCTTTCATTTTAATTTTTTGTTTAAAAAACCCCAACAAATTAATGTAGACACCATAATAGATTTGTCGGTTTAAATGAATCAAAACCACATTTAGATAGTTTACATACTGATGATTTTCTCCACGAGTACTTTTTAAGTTATACTTAGATGAATTGCCCCTTGCGTACTTTTAATTACGTTACACATGTATGATTTGTTCCATTAATACTTTTTGATTGCATTACACATACAAGATTTGTTCCATGAGCACATTTAAATTAAGCGTTCGTCTTAGTATACACACACACCAAAAAACACCAGAAATGATATGTATCGTCAATCTCATGGATTTCAGATACTATACAATATCTTTCACTTCGATTATATTGCTTCTTTTAGCAAATTGTCAGTTTACAAATTATGAGAAGACACTGAAAGGTTTGTCAAAGTTGAATAGTGTTTATGTATGCAGAATACTTTGAGATGATCCTCGAAATATAAATCATTTTTGAGATGTTTAGAATACTGCCACGAGTTTGTTCCAGTCTGATAGAAAAGCTTATTTGACTAAAAGTGGATTAGACTTGGAAAAAGAAAAATTCAAACTTCACTCAATCCAAATCTGTTTAAGGTATATTTCAAGAGTCTGTCTTAAATTAGTACTATTATTTGATTAGCTTTCAAACAATAACTGCCCATATGCAAGATTTAATATAATATGTACAGAAGAATTTTATTTAAACCAACAGTTAACTATCTGTAAGTATATGCGTGAGATTGTTGCAAGTTCACCGTAAACACCGAAGTCTAAAGATGATAGCTTTACATTTCACGAACAATTTTAAAATTGTCGTTTTACAAGTTGAAGGACGTAAACCTAGTGAAAATTCACACCTATATTGCATAATTCAAAACTCGGAAACAATATATAGCAGAAGTTAATAAAAGAGATTTTGGAATTTAGTGTAGACTTTCAAAGTACATTAATGCATAATGATTGCATATAAAGCCTTTACAGTGAGCACTTGTGGAGGCGTAGAGACTATGTCCTTGTTTGAGATAGCAATAAAGACGGTATTAAAGTCCAGATGCTGCAGGTTACCATAAATTGCACTATTCTTCTAATTTAACTACAATTTGGAAGGAAGGAAACGATTTATTTAAAAAACTATCTGACATAAATCATTCTTTGAAATAATCAAGATGTTAGGTTTAAACGACGTTCAAATATTCAGGTTCGAATTAACAGGTGCAACTCAATAATTCAGTCAGCGAAGTCGCTGTAATTCGGATCTTTTTCCGGAATGCTTCAAAATTAGTGATGTGATACATTCGACAAATTCCGTTAGAGACTAAACTTATAATCACATTCGCATGTGGCGCACAGCTTGTTTCGAGAGGGAATGAATACAGGCAGGATCGCTTTTTTAAAGAGGATCTGAAAAGAAAAATGTCTACTAGATACAAATAAGACTCGCAAGAATATTGGTAATCAGCTTGGTCGATAGAATATTCACTGAAGGGCGAACATGGCATGAAGACAATCAACACTGCTTGGTGTTAACTACTCGTGCTTACAAAGGTGAAGTCACCAAATCAAAGCCAGCTTGAGAATGAAATCGGTTCACCCACTGATGTCGTCGATCAACATCGGATTATTTCGTACACGTATGAACAATGGCAGATTTCACAGTTCGAGGAAGAAATTGTATAGTTCGTAATGCGATCGAGCGTCGATATTATCTAGTTTTAATTGAACCTAACGATGTTTTGGACTAATATCTTGCCAGATTCAGTATTATTCAAATAATGTGACATATACGACTTTTTGCACGTAGCGGCGGTATTGGGTCTTTATTCAGCCACATCAATAGTTTCTTCTGGCTATATTCTATACATCGTTTCATCTTTAATGTCCATCTTTTTCTAAAAACTTTATTTTTATCAAGATTAATATTCAGATTCCATTTATTATTATTATTTTAGTATTGCAAATTAATCTCGAGTTTTGTAAACCCACAATGTTGCCTCCAATTAAAACTAAATCGTGAACAAATAGCAACCATATAAAAGAAATTTGACTAACTCTGCGTATATCTCCCGTAGGGTGTAATGTTGTTTAAACAAATCGGTAATTAAACTTCACCCTGTGTCATACCTACTTCAAACACAAAAAGGCATTACAAGTTTTCCAATGTACCCCCCCCCCCAATGATTTAACTATACTGTATGTTGACAGAAGAACATTTAGCATTTTGCCATTTACGCTTTGTCTAAAAACCGTTTATGTAAACAGTATTTAATTCCTTTTTAAAGTCAACAAAAATGTTTAAAAGCTTGTGCCTTGACCTAAATATATATTAATCAAACAATATAAATTAAAAACAGCATCAGTACTTTTCACTTCTTTCTTGAAACCAAAC